>BPLR01004114.1:0-173169 GCA_021605095.1 Caerostris extrusa | reverse complement strand
AGTTACGTATTGCTTATATATATATATACACACACTACGTAAAAAAAGTAGAAGGACAATTTGATTTTGTAACAATAACCGAAAATATTTTACTTTTACTAAAATTTTTTATTAGAAATATTTTACAAATATTTTAAAAATACAATTCTTAACATCAGAATTATGATATTCAAACATAAAAATATTAATGGCAACAAAAAATAGTTTCTTTTTTTGAAATTTGTAAAAAAAGTGAAGGACAGCATTATAATGAATGAAAAAAATAGTGATTTTTTAATAAGGAATGTTCTTCCCATTGGCCTTTTATAACTTCCTAAATATTCTGTTTGGAAGTGAATTGTATAGAGATTGAACTTCTGTTTGACAAAAATTGTCCCACAAGTCATCTAATGCTTCCTAAGCCAAGTTAGCGAATCAAATTTCCTTCCATCAGCATAAACTCGACGAACTAGCATTGCCCAGATGCTCCACTATATTAAGATCAGGACTTTGGGCTGGCCATGGTAAAACCTCCACATTATTTGTTAGGAACCAATTTTGACTCCAGTCGCGGGGTGAATGGAAGCTCCATCTTGCTGAAACTTCCACTCTTCACCCCCAAGTCAGAACCATAAGGAAGAAGCTCGGAATTCAGCACTTGAATGTAGTCTGTGGCTGTTTGCCTACCATTTAAGAAAAACCAGACTTCCTCCGTATCCAACAGCCAACCAAAACCATTCAACTCTCCCTCCCATTTACATGTAAGGTTGAATAGTATTCGCCTTCATTCCCCAGACAATGTCAGTGGTGCTGATATCTGTCTGGACCGGGCCAAAGTTAAATTTCTTTTCATCGGAAAAATACTACAGAAGTCCATTCTGTAGTCCAGAACATGTGCTCCTTAGCCCACGCTAAACGGTTATCAACGTGAGCTTCTGTGTCCACTTAAGATGATGTTTCCGTTTTTGAAAATGAATTTTAGATCTTTTAATATAGTTGTAAAGTGTTTGTTTCGTCACATGATCAAGTCCTGCTTGATTTCTTGCCTTTGAAACACTTCCTTTGTTCTTCTTAAGCACACAAACAAGTTTTCTTTCATCACGTGGTGTTAACTTTTTCGGTCTACCAGTCTTCTTTTTTCTTTCCATTTTATAAGGATTTCTGATAAAGTTTGAAACTGTATTGGGGCTCACCTGCAACAATCGAGCAATCTCTGACACCTTTACCATTGTTTTGATATATGGAAATTTGGCCTTTTTGAAATCGTTCAAAGGTATTCCTTTATGCATTTCTGAAAACGGAGAAACAGCGCAACTTTTAAACAAATTAGATTTTTTTTTACAGAAAAGGATAAAACAAAGTGCAAAATCACTATTTAACTAAAGAACAACTCACTAAATTAAATATATTAGCAAGTGTCCTATTTTTTTTACGCATCGGAAATTATATATACTAATTTTATTATTAATATTAGTGGTAGATGCTTAATTTTTGGCCTAAAATGAAAAAAGTGTCATTAAACTAAATCTGCATAAATATCTTAGTAGTTAGGAGAAAATAAGAGATATTAATTGGCAAAAACACTGCCCTTCTATTTTTTTGCGCAGTGTATATTATATATATATATATAGCTTCTAGATGCTTATAACTATTACAAGGAGGGGAAAAAAAATCACTGAAACAAAATTCTGTTTTTTTTGAAGATAAAAATTTTATTTTGAATATTTTCTACACACATAATAATTTATTTTTTTCAAAACAATAATAGCAACTAATCATTAGCAAACAAAAATATACAATATAAGCATTATTTTTATTTAAGCAAATTACTAGATAAAATAATTGAGAAATTTTTCAGTCCTACCATTTTTGAGTTTGTGCATGCATGTCAAAGGGCCCCTTTAAAAATGCCAATATTCTTTTTCTGCATCCTTTTTTGGAACATGATTTAAAATTTTATGAATGAAATTTTTTAATGTCTAATATTCTAAGAACTACACACTTAATAAAATACTTTTTAAATCAATATTAATACTGAATATACAATCCAATTACAGAATATACAGTAACTGCAGGATTAAACATATATATACCTTTTGGCGGTGGTTCATCTGAGCTTGAAGATCCTAAAAATATAATATATTTATTATCCTTTTTTAACAGTCATAAAATAAGAGTAATAATAATAAATCAAATGCTAATTCCAAATCTGTATTAATAAATGGCAATGTTGACATGTGTGTACCCTAGAGATTGGAAAACATTACAGATGGCACCAAAATTTTACAGTTTGTAATTATCAGTGCCAGGAGTACTTAAGAGAATGTTTTGAATGAAATCCAACAGGTAGCCCTGGTTTAACCTACCTAAATAAAAGGCAATGCCCATGTTTTCTGCATTCCAATGTTTATAAGTGTGTGGGCTGCAGAACACAAAAAACAATTCAATCAATTTCCTTGAAAAATTTTATGGTTTCTTTTTACTATTTCAAGAGTGTTTAGAAAAATAGTATAAATGAAATACAACAGAAACCATTCTATGATAAAAGCATCAAAGAATGATTTTTTTTTAACATTTTGACTGCTATTAAAACATTTTGTCTAGAGGCATTGAATAGAAAAAGTCACTGAATAAAAATACAACAAAATTTGATTTCCATGTGCAACCAAATGATTTATTAAGCTGGATGGAAAAAATATATCAAAAACAAAACAGCATTGAAACAGGGGAAAAATGAATAACTCCACAAGCCTTTCAATTTAAGTCATTTTAATTGATAAAGAACTTCAATTTCTTTATTTAATTCATATAACTATACTAGATTTTGGTAAAATGTGAAGCATTGCCATGTCCACTAGTGCTAGACTGTGTGAAGAATAATAATAAACATTCAGAAAATCAAAAACATTTTCCAGATTGACTGAGAAAAAAATACTAAGAAAATGAACTAACACATATGTAAAATGGTTTCATATGCTCATGTTTCAGAAAAGGAAAATTATGGAATTAACAAATGATTTTATGGAAGGAAAGATGAAATACTAAATAATATTGTGGGCAAAATTATGATATGTATTGTAAAATAATAAAATTATGTAAAAAATTATTGTGTTAATAAGTGAGTGAATTTTGTAGGTGTTTTCAGAAGAAATCCAGAATATTTGACAGGTCTGTAATTAATTCCTTACCCACGACATAGCTTGAACTCTTCTATTTTCTCTTCTTAGTGTGTCTTCTATTTGTGATCTTTCATCTTCCAATATTTCTCTACAAAATAAGGCAGCACATAAAATATACACATAAAACAGCTTCAAATGTTGATTTTAGAAGTAAAATCTTTAAAAACAAGGATTGGTTTTTTTAATTGTAACTATGTGAATATTGCATTATTTTATCAAAAATTAATTTTTCCACACAACAAAAATTTTCGGTTTCTAAGCTGCAGTACCAATGAAACCTATTTATGAAAATTTGATCAATCTTTTACGATATGTAGAAAAAAAATTTCCATCTTCAAAAAAATTGGTTTATTTCCAGTGTAAAATATTCTTTTTATCATTCTGTTTATACCTTTCATCTAAAAATTGCATTATAAGACTTATTTATATGAGCTTTCATGAATTGCAATACAAATTTTCATTATATATCAGCCTGAGTTTAAGTTGGCTACATCCCTCCTACTTCTAGTCAAAGAACCTGTGCATCTTATAGTGATATAGTCAACTTATTTCCAACTATGTCGCTTGGCTCTCTTTTTCTTTGACCATTCAGAGAATGATTTAATCATGTCTCTAACCAGAACTTATTTTTCCCTCCCCAAGCCTTCCTCCAACCAATGTTGACTTTGGTATCATTAGTAAAGGCAATACAAAATAGTAATAGTGTCTTTGTAATACATAATAATACACACTTCAATTACCTAATTTTATGATGAAAGATCTTGCTCCTAATTATCCTTCTATTATCTTACCACAATTTGATTAAATTTGTTATGATATGTATGTTTTATTTTTCATTGATTATGTAATTGAAGATAAGGGGTAATTTAACAATTAATATACCTTCTGTGCGCTAATATTGCCTTTACATTTCCAGAAATAATATAATATTAAAACTTTTATTTGTTAAATTATTTACATAAAAACATTTACCTTTTAAAACATGCTTCATTTCTTTAAAGCTGGGCCGCTGAGGGTTCATAAGACCAGCACTGGGACATCAAACTGTAAAGCCTTGGGGGGCAATTTGGTGGCAATGGTAATCTTTCTCCATTTTCAATCTTAACAATTACATCATTATTACGAACACCTTGAAACGGTTTTACTCCAAACATAAGGATTTCCCACATGCAAACACCTATAAATAAAGCCAATAAGCTTAAAAATATTATTCTGCAATATATAAAATATTTCTGAAATTTATTTATGTCCGAGATAACCATATGAAGGATACATTTTTTTACAGCACACTAAAAAAATGACACATTGTGCTAAACAAAATAGCAATATTTCTATAATATTCCTTCAATACTAAAATAAATAAATAAGGATTTTAAACTTTATTTGCATTATAAATGAAAATCTTTTTGTGTTTCACTGGAAATTTTTCTGGAGCTTTCACAAGTAGTTTAATCATAAACTACTTCTTTTGTACTTAAAAGACATTCATGATCTTACAGTGCAAAAATGAAATGAAGTTTGCAATATAGTACAAGAAACAATATTAATAATCCTAAATATTAATTAATCATTCTAGATTTAAAGTAACTGTTCTCTTTTAATGAACAGATAAAATGTAATACTCCTTTGAATCCAAGGGGAAAAAATACTTATATATTTGAAAAGTATTTTTCAATAAATACATATATAATTACATAAAAAATTAAAACAGATAAAAAAAATTCTAATGCAATCAGATGTACTTTTAGATTTTACAAGAAAACACACCAGCTTCAATGTAAGTAAGCACTTAAATTAATTTTCACACAAGACTGTATTTAAAAAAAAATCTTTACCAAACATCCAGACATCACTTGCTGTGGTGAATCTTCTGAAATTGATTGATTCAGGGGCCATCCATTTGATAGGTAGTTTACCTTGGATGCCTTATAATAAGACTGATCCTCCACCCAGCGAGACAAGCCAAAGTCAGCCAATTTCACACAGTCTCTGGCAGACACCAATACATTTCTGGCAGCTATGTCCCTAATAAAGAAATGAAGTAAATATTGCTTAGAATTGAAATTTTTAAATATCTTTGTTTATGAAGTTTTCATTGATTAAAACTCAGTTATTTGTGAGAAACATAGTTTATTTAATTGCCCTAATTAACTAAAATAAAGCAAGATGCTTTGCACATTGTACACAGTGAAAATTGCTTGCAAATTGATTTTCTTAGATGCCTTGAGAAAATCTGCTATGTATAAAATGAAAATTTCTTGAATTCTTTACACTAAGTAATTTGATTTTTAAAGCTCACTAACATTCACATATTTTTTATCTAAACAAGCACTTTTCATGATAAATTCAAGCAAAAAAAAAATTAACAGTAAGAAATAAATAAATACATATTAATAAAAAAAAATTTGCATGTTTACAAAATTATTTTGAAAAATTAAATTCTTCTATGCGAATAATTAGAAATCTTTTAACACTCTAAAAATATTATTCTAGAAATTAAGAAATGTAACATACCTGAACAAATTTTTCGGCATTCTAAATAAGACAGAGCTGTACTCAGCTGGTAAGCATAGAGAATCAATGTTGATAAATCTAATTTTGATTGATTATTTTGCAAATAGGCTCTCATCTGTAAGAAAAATCAGCATTATGTACTTTTACTGAATATGTAATATTCTGAGAGAGAGAAAAATGTACTTACTTCTCCGTGCTTTGCAAGTTCCATTACAATCCATATAGGAGATTCAGAGCAAATACCAATGAGTCTAGTTATGTGAGGATGATCAAACTGTTGCATAATATCTAAGGGAATAATAATAAATAATTAATTAGAAATTACGCTACACAAATTAATTTTTTTTTTAGTTCAGATAATTTGCTGAATTATGCATTTAAGTAGCATTCAACTATAAAGGCATCATTACTTTTAACACTAGTACATTTTGTAATAATCTCATAAATGAAATTTATGAAAGTAAACATCTAAGTTCTCTAATGTATTAAAAAAAGGTTAATGAATTGAGTGGTAGTTTTAACTTTTTAAGGCACGAAAGCTCTATTGCTGAAAGAGGAAAAATTAGTTCGCCCCATAATGTTATAAAAAGTAGTGGATGGATGAAGTTTGAAACTCAGGAACGGATGTTTCAAACCAGAAGACTATTAAAATTCAATATATTATGAGTTATTTTTATAAGAAAATGAATTAATGTTAGTTATAGTTGTCTCTTTTACATATTTATAACAATGCAATCCATGATACACAGCATTTTTTTGACTTTGATAAAAAAAAAAATGTTGATTTAAATGGAAAGCACTGCAACTGTAAACAAAATCAGCTGTAAAATATTATAAAATATATGTGCGTTTAAAATATTATAAAAATACAGGATTAGTATCTCAGAAGTTTTACAATAATTTCTGTAATGAATATTTATTTTTTAACTAAATTTTTCTTTCACTTTTTGAATATTTTAAAAATTATAATTTTTTTAACAACTTTATTAATATAATAAATTTTTAAGTAATAATAAGAATTATTTAAGAAACTCATTGTGTCATACTAATTCCAGTATAGGTGAAAATCATTCCGTGTACTAAATAGAATTTAAAGACAATTTGTTCATATAGTTCAAATAAATTCTCCCAATGATTTGAGATTTTTATTTGAAATATTGTTGCAATATATTTTTTTTCAAAAAAATCAGCCGAAAGTAAAGACAAGTTCATAGAGAGTTTCACTTCAGGTAAGCTAATAAGTCGATGGTAAATATCTATAAAAAATTACTTTTTTGAAGCTACATAAAGGAAAGTAGACTGACCATTAAACTGGTTACATCGTATCTATACTAGTCACATAAAGAAAAGATCCATATAGATATGGTACACATGTCTGCTCTTGGTTTGAAATTCTACCTTTATATAACCCTAACTAATTAATGATGAGTCCTAAGAAAAATAATCTTTTCATACTGCAGGACAATAATTCTTTCCCCATGAATCTAATTACTAGAACTGAAGGTTTTAGTTAGCTGCAATTAATAAAATCATGGCAATAATTATGCAAATTACATAAAAAAAAAAAGTTTCACAGGAAATAAAAATTAGATTAAATGGATTTAAACTCAAAACAACTCACATGCTTCCTCCAAAAATTTTTCTCCTACAGATTCTTCACTTTCAACTTTACATGTTTTAATTGCAATAGGAACACTCATGGAATCCTATAGAATTAACAAAATTTGAAATTATTGTTATGAAATTTATTTCTAACAAATAAATAAAATAAAAATAAAAAAAAAAACATTTGCTTACTTTTGATTTGTATATGCCTTTATGAACATCACCAAACTGACCTTCACCAATGATTTCTTCTAAAACAATATCTGACCGATTTAGCTCATAGTCACGAGCTAAAATAAATCACAAATCATTAATTTTTACAAAATACATATTTCAATAAATTAACGTAGCAAGAAAAATTAACCTACCAACTGGAGTGGAATAATCTCCTTCATCATCAATCAAATCACTAGAATCTCCTAGAACAATAAAACAACTTATACATATTGTGTTTCTGAATATATCATATCAACCAGAGCCTTCATTCATCATTACTTGCAGAGACATTTGGAAGTAACGATGGATGCAAGATAATGAGGAATGCATGTCAATATAGACTATGATCAAAATTAAGTGTCTTGTGACATTGGCATTGTTACATGTACAGAAAAATTTCATTTATAAAGCAATATAAAAATTAATTGAAACCAAGATGACCATGTTTACTCATTTATTTGAAATACATGGTAACTTTGTATTGAACTCTTCATTCATTTTTAAAACTAAGCAACAAAATTTCCCAGATCAACAGCATTATTTAAAACTCATATAATTTCTCAAGGTACCTAAAAGGTTTTAAATAATTGATGTGGTTACAAAAATAAAGAGATGTTTTGAAATTTGGCTTCTTCTTAATAAAGATTTTTCAAGTTACTTATAATACACTTTACTTCAATATAAATTCTTAGTACAATTTGCATTTATTTATAAAACTGTATTTGTAAATGAATTTCTATAAAAAATAACAAAGAATATTTATACCTCGAAACACAATTTCTTGTTTTTTCGTTGAATTGTCATCCTCATTCTGAAGTGAACTGAAAAAAAATAAATAAATAATAATTATCTAATTTAAAACATTAAATCACACAAGACATTCAAAAGAAAATAACAGAAAATTAAGTGTTTAGTGCTTGATGCAAAACATAAAAATCCTTACTTTAGACTGCCAGTACGATCATCTGAAAAGAAATACAAAATATAATTAACAAATAAAGAAAATTAGAAATTATCTTTAAATTCATTTAAATTATTATGATTTAGATGCAAATAAAAATAATTATAAAGCATACTTTTATTCCAAAACGATGTTTGTGTTTTATGTACTAGTCTGCAATAACCATCAATAAGATCTGCCATACTTTCTGCTACTGCAAGTGTTGGGCATGATATACTTAGCATCTAAAACAAAATAAACATTAAAAAAAAAAAAAATGCAAATAAATAACTGTATAAAAAATAAAAGTAAATGTAATACTTCTTTTGCTATAAAGATAAGAAATTCTTAATTATTTTTTAAAGTAAGAAGAAGGTTATTATATATATATATACACACATACGCACACACAAATCTATACATACATACACACAAGCATACATACATATACACACACATATATATACATACAAACACACACACACACATATATATATATATATATATATACACACACACACACATATATATATATACACACACACACATATATATATATACATACAAACACACACACACATATGCATACATACACACACACACACATATATACATACACATATACACACACACACACACATATACATATACACATATGTGTGTGTGTATGTGTTGTGTGTATGTGTGTATATACATACACACATACAGCCTGAGTAAAAACTTTAAGGCCAGTAAAAATTTTTGAGAAAATGTAAAAATGAAATAAAAGGGATTCAAATAACATTAATTATTAAAGTTCATTGATAAGAAATAAATGCTATAAACATAATTTGTAAATACATAATTATGAGAAACATGTGATTATTTACAAAGTTAGTATTTCTGCCTGAGTAAAAACTTTAGGGCCACCAGTCATTTTTTAAAAATAAATATAATATAATCGCGTAATTACCATTGCAACTACTAGCTTGTGACAACACTGCAATTTTCATATTTGTCATACGTTTCTTCGAAGTATTGGTGATCTTTGTGAAGATGGCGAAGGGTAAGAAGTTAACAGATCGTGAAAGAGGACAGATCGAAGCTCTGTCTTCAACAGGAATGAGTAGTCGTGCTATTGCGATAAAGATAGGAAGATCGAAGACTGTAGTCAACAATTTTTTTTTTAAAAATTGAAAGACAATTATGGTAAAAAAGAATACTGGGGGAAGACCTAAAGCTTTGTCCTCGCGTGTTGAAAGAAGAGTTTGCCAACTTGCATCTACTAGAAAGCACTCAACCAGGAAACTGATTCCGATGACAGGTTTAAAAGTTTGTCAAAAAACGATTTATAACACAATTAGAAGGTCTGGAAGGTACACTTATACAGCAAAATTGACTAAGCCTCAGTTACTGCAGAGACACAAAAATTGAGTGTTTGAACTTTGGCCAGAAAGTCATGACCTGGGGCAAATGGATAGAAATTATTTTTTCTGACGAAAAAATGGAATTTGGGGGGACCAGATGGCTGGAATTTCTACTGGCATGATATAAGAAATGAAAAAGAAATATTCTCCATAGCGCCAATTAGGTGGAGGGTCTGTCATGACTTGGGGCTGTTTTTCTTACAATGATGTGGGCTCAATTGCATTCGTTTCAGGTAGAATGAATTCACAAGGATACCAAAATGTCCTAACAAATCATCTTTTGCCAAATGCTGAATGTCTTCCTGGAGGAAATTGGAAATATCAGCAAGACAATGCACGATCCATTCGAGTAACAGCACAAAAAATTGGTTCCAAGTCAACAATGTTGAAACTGTGAAATGGCCAGCTAGAACACCTGACCTCAACCCAATCTAGAACTTTTTGGGCTGACTTAGTAAGAAGAGTTTATGCAAATGGGAGACATTTTACATCAACAACAGATGAAATCTACTATCGAAGATGAATGGTATAAAATCGACCCCACCCTTTGTCAAAAACTCGTTTCATCCATGAAAACAAGAATATTTGAAGTAATTCAAGTAATGGCTCCTACACAACCTTCTAAGAATTTGTAATTCTTTTCTTATATGTTATTTTCTATGTTGGCCTTAAAGTTTTTACTCAGGGCTAAAATATTCATCTGTGTGTTCTGTAATATTTTCTAATAATAAAATATTTGCAAATTAGTTTTTCTACTTTTTTTTTTACTTTTTTTTAAGCTCAACAATTATTAATCAAATGGTATTTTAATTCCTCAGTTTAAATGTTTCCATTTTCCCAAAAATGTCTACTGGCCTTAAAGTTTTTACTCACTGTATATACATACATATACATATGTGTGTGTGTGTGCACACACACACACACACACACACACACAAAACTTGATGAGTAATAAATTAAGTTACATTTTTCTATAAAGCTGAAAAGTACATTTAAATTAATGAAAAGAAAATTCAACAGAAAAGAAAGAATTCAAAGAATTATGAATTATAAATATTTTAAATAGGTTTGGATGCAATTCAAATTAGATTTTAGATACTTATTACTAATTTTGCACAACTCATTTGGTTTTTATTTTATACCAGATATTTAGAGGCAAAATGCATTCAAGCAAAATTAAAGAGATAGAAATTAAAAATAGAAAAAAAAAATTTACAAGTGAGATAAAATGTAAATACATTAGACAAATTTTTGTTGTTTTAAAATTTAATAAGAAAATGGAGTATTTTTCATAAATTTTAATACTATAACTAATAAACTTTATTAAAAATGAATGCATTTTGAGAAAATAAATAAATAGCATTTTGAATGAATGTGCGCAAAATTTTTAGCAAATAGTAATTAAAATTAAAATTTTTAAACTAATTATAAAAATGCAAAAATCTATGCATCAAATGTATTTCAATAATCACTGAAAATGTTCACTCACTTCAGAAGCCCCAGAGATTCTTAACTGCAGTATTGCTTTACAGCCAGATTCATACTCAGACTGAACAGTATGCAGGGATTGGACTTGCTGAAAACTAGCCATATGAGTTGGCTACAAAAGAAATTTCATTGTGACACAACTTGAAAAAAATAATATTCAATATATTATAAAAATTTATTTAAGATTTTTATAAAACAAATGCATACCTGAGTGGCCCTATCTGTTAGATAACTGATTCCAAGATCAGGACCAATAACTAATTCAATGGGAACACTCCATCCACCCTAAATATAAAGTGGAATTTAAATTCACACAGAAATATTTTTGACACTTTTTCAAATGTAAGCAAGAATTAAATGAAATCCAACTATTAAATTTCCAATAATAAATATAAATAAACTTTATTTGTATTTATTTATATTTATTATATACATATATATAAACACTATTTGTGCTAATACTTAGTTTATTTTGTATCATTTATGCAACTTTTTAGTTTTTAGCATGTCATTTATTTTTACATGGAATCTACAACAAGTATTATTTTCAAATACTAGTACATACTATATATTGAGTATTCAATACATTTCAAAATAATAATTAAATGGTTTTCTTTTTTAAAATAAATTACTTTTAAATGTTGTGCATTATATCACTGCAATATAATATTAAACAGATACATTTCTATAAATAATACACAACAATAAATTCCCTTTCTATATTTGAAAGAATTTTTTTTTTTTTAGACACAGCTAAAAAGCTTGAAATACTACCAACAGATCAACAATATTTATTTATTTAGCAACACACAAGTAAAAAAGAATGAAATTAAAAGCTTACCCCAAGGGCACATTTGAATATCTTCTCTATCATATAAAAGCACAGGGTGGGACAAGTCGCAAAAATTTAAAACATGCAGTCAACCTCACTCAAAAGACACGAATTTCTTCATATGAGATTGCATCAGTTTTTTAAGGCCTTGGGCTATAGTAGTAAATATTTTCATTTTAAAGTTTTCACATAATGTAAATAATTTTAGAGGAATAATAACAGAAGAAAATAGCAAATAAATTTTAATATGCCATAAAATTTTATACTAGAACATGATTAGATATAATTCTAAAAAATTAATTTTATATCAATAATCAAATTAAATAAAATCATTAAGCTTAATAAGTTTAATTATTTCTTTGATCATACAGCAAAACATTTTACTATAATTTAAAACAAAGCACCAAATTATTCCCCCTTTAAAATCATAAATTTACTTTTTAAATGTACACTTCAACCACTAAACATGTGGGAAATGTCAGGCTGCCATATCAGAAGGATAAAAAAAGAGCGGCATCTTAGGAAAGAAATGCCATTTAAGAGCGATTTTAATAATTAAAATTTTAGTTAAACACAACATTAAAAAAAGAAAGCTACATGAAAAAATTTCACTATTATATACTTTTTTTTTTTTATGGCTTATAGTTTAGGGTTTAGCATACCTAATAAGCAATTGATTTATCTGTTTCCACTGTTAAGCAGGATGTTTACAATTCCATGTTATCCAATTCTTAAAATAATATATCCTCAAATAATTAATAGTATAAAAAATTATTCAAAAGATTTTTCAAGCAAAAAGAAATAACCATTTTTACCTTGTGTGCAGTGATTACAGCAGCTGGCAAGAATTTATGTAACCCAACATCTCTTTTTCTAAATATTCAAAATTTGATTTCTTATCAAGTGCTATATGAGAAAAGATCCTTAAAAATCTCCTGTAAACAAACAATTAATGACTGCATATGTTATATAAGTTAGATGTTATACAGCATTTATTTAATATATATTAAATTTAAATTAAAATAAAATTTTAATATAATTATAATAAAATAGGCAATCAAACTGCATATATCAACAAAAAGATTTAGAAATATTTAAAGTGAGATTAAAAACATCCATATCTAATTTTTCACTTTCAAATGGAAGGAAAAAAAAAAAACCTGTACTAAGGAAAATTAAAATTTTGTAATAAAAGGAAAATATAATGAGCATATTTATATAAACAAATGATTAGAATAAGAATTTTAAAATAACTCACCTACTTTCTATACAACACAGCTGTAAAGCTAACTCTGATCTACATTGCATTTTAGCCTTAAATAATCATTTTTACCTAAATAATGGAAATAGAAAACATAATGAATAATAATAAAATAAATTATGTATAAATTAGGTATTTAAAATTTTTAAATATATATATGGTATGAGAGTTTATAGAGCATTAATATTACATATTTTGTAATAATCTTGGGATACAATACCTTAATGTATTCAATAAAATTTAATATTTGAACTTTTATTTAAAAGTTTATTAAACAAGTTTGTCATGTAATAATAAAAACTTCCAATTCAGTTAGATTTCCGAAATTATTTTATTTAGAAAATAACAAAATCTTGAAATGGAGTGCTTATGATCTTAGAGCCATTCAACAAGTATTAAAAAGTAAAGTTGAACCAAGAAAGTATTTAAAAAAATATTTTGTGATTTTTTTAACATTTTTCATTATTATTAAATAATCAAAGACTAAGTCGTTTTTTTTAATAAAGGATGATTCCACTGTATCATGAATGTTTAGCGGATCTTACGCATAATCTTGTTTAAAGGCTCTTAAAAGGGAATAGGCCGGATACATTTTTTAAAAATCTTTTTTTACCTATTATTAAGAGTACATGTAAATATTGGAAAACAACAAACAGAATCCAAAACACATTTATTTTCCTCAAACCCAGAAAACAAAAAACAGAAATTCCTTTTATTGAATGAATTTTATACTTTAGTAAAACTCCCTTTAAAATAATTACTTTGAAATTTTTGTGACCACTTGCAATCAACTTTAATTTAATATGTAAAAACGACATTTAAGTGAAAGTTCAAAAAAAAAAATCTTATATTCATAATAATGCAAAGTGAAACTTTTTATATAAATTATTTCATTAAAACACAGGTTTATTAGAAAGAAATTCACATACCTGTTCATAAAAATAATGAAATGTAATTTTGTCTTTTTCATATAATTCTCTCAAGTCACTAGGTAAATAGCGTACTCTTAATTCATATCTAAATTTGACAAAAATGAAATTTGAGTAAGTAAAAAATGTTTTAAAAATAAATTATTTAATTTAATAACATTTTAAAAGAAATATAAAAACATTAAAATTTAAAAACAAAACAAACATTTATTGTATAATTTAAATGAAACAATTTAGACAAAAATATGAATTAAATTGAAATCTAATAACTGTTGATATAATATATTTTTGATTATAATACAAGGTAAAGTAACAAATAAAATTTGAATGTTCATTTATTCAATTTAGTAAAATAACACTAAAATTTCACTCTTAAATTAAACAAAATTAAAATTGATTTCATTTTTAGACAAAATAACTAGAAACTAGATAATTATCAGCCTAAATTTAAGCACAACAGAACAAGATTACAAAATAGTTTATAAGTTATAATTATTAACAATATATATTTTCACTTAATAATGATAGTAATATTTAAGCAAGCGTTATCTGAAATAATTATATTTTAATTTCATGAATAACTATTTTAAAGGGTAAATTTGATCATATAGCACATATATATAAATATAATGCAGAGAAAATTTTCTTTATTGTAGATGTAATTGACATCAATCAATATATTACACAAGCAAATACTACAAAATGGTAATACCTCCATTCATCGATAGATAAGAGGCTTGATATTTTTAACAACTTGGAGAACAATGCTTTCCCCCATGAATCCAGTATACATCGTCGGATAACGTATGAGCCAGTCGAATGCCATAGAGACTTTCAAACACCCGTGTGCCAAGCAATTTGACTGCTAACAGCTTGAACCACAGTCTAAAATATAAGTGGTGATAAGATAATTGGAAATATATGCAAACAATTTATTATAATTATTTTTTTCAGTAAAAACGATAATCATAATGTAAAATCGTTTAATTCATAATTTCCTTTAATATTATTATAATTATTTTATAAATACATATAAATATAAGACCAAATGTAATTAAAATAAAAAAACAAAAATGTAAATTTGAACAAATCATTTCTTAAAGTTAATTATTTATTCACTAACTTTAAAATCAAAAGATCAGTTCTGATTTCTTTACTATTTACATTTATTGTAGCAGCCAAATAATGGATTTTTACAAATTTTACTTAGAAGGGTATACAAAACATCAAAAATTATTAGAAATCTTATTAAATTTATTATATATTTAATCCAAGTGTTATATTATGTCTGTCACAATATATATATATACTACCAAAAGCATACTTTGCATGAAATACTTTCTTTTTTCTGTATCATAAAGAGCACTTCATGATAAGAAATGAAGAAAAATAAAACATAAATGTTTAAACTTTTTGGATCTGTTACATTCATTTTAATTTCATAAGACAGCTTAATCTCCTAAACTGAAAATTGTTAACTGTTGCTTTATATAAGTAGTACATTCTTTATATTTTTTTATTTTAAGAATTTATGTCAGATATATTAAAAAGATACTTTTAAATTTTTGTTTACATACAGAAAACTTTTGAGGTGATCAAAATAATTTTCTGAAGAAATGAGCATGAATTTTAGCCAATTAGGTGATAAACTCTAAACAATGTTTGGCATGATATATTTTTACCTTATTCCATGAAAATATTTTCTCTCATTAAAAGTTTGTTAGTTGTAAATGAAATTATGTGTAAAATCAGTATAACAACATTTATTTATAAAAATAAATATTTAGTATTTAAAGTCAAATAAGAAAATAGTATGATATCATTTCTGTCACAAAATGAAATTAACTCAAAGCTATTATCTATAGGGTATAATGCTTTCAGACTTCTTACTCGGAAGACAAAGTCAAAGCAATACACTCTGCTTCAGTTGTCATTAGATTTAATAGTCTTGATGTAAAAATTCAAAGCATGAAGTAACTAGTAGGAATCTAATTTTGATGCCAGTTAAAAATGTCACAACTAGTTCACAAGTTATTTTTGCAGGAATGACAGCTGATTTTCTTGGCAAGAGTTTCCATCATAACTATCATTTTTGATCAGAGTTTTAACAATATTAATATTTCTTTTTTTAAATAATCGTAAAATTTGATCCGTGTTCTTCTTAATAACTGCTTTTCAAGTAGTAAATTTCTTTCCAAGAAATTGTAAAGATTCTCATCAAATTAAAGGAAAAAAAAAAAAAAAAATCTTTAACAACATAGCATTTTACTAATTTTTATTTCAGAAGAAAACAGTACCATTCATACATAAAAAGAAATTTTTTTAAGTTACAGTAAATAATAACCTTATTGTTAATAAATAATAATCTTCATAATTCTTCATATTGGTAACAAAAAAAGTAACAATGACATAAGAACATATTCATTCATAAATTTTTAATGACCTGCATAAATTTTTTACAACAGAAATTCACAGAAAGAAAATGTATTATATTTATCAGAAATAAACACAAAAATTACCTTTACTAGTGTATCAACAGCAAATTTAACAATAACACAGCTGCCAGAGTTTAAATAAACCTTCAAAATAGCTGTATCTAAAGCTTCTGTTGTGGGACTGCTCAACTTTGGGGAGGAGGTGATGGTGCTCTTTCTTCAGTTTGCCCTTCCATTCTAAAGGGAAGATAAAGAGAAGCAAAAAACTTTTACCTTGTACATAATACCTTGTAAAATCATGCACGCTAAACAAAAATGAATAGAAAAATATATGAATCACTGATTGCAGTAAGATACAAGTCAATAATAAAAAATTTTTACAGTTTTATAATAATATAATTAATCTATTTAAATCAATCATTAAATTTCCTTTATCTTGTAGATTTAATACACCTACAATGATAGTTTTAATAACCAAGTATTATGTTGTTCCACCATGCCTTTGTGTAAGCACCCCTTTAGAATGTGATAATGCATTACCACAATTTTGAAAACAATAAATAAATAAAATATTTCATACAGTGATTTACTCACATTTAAATATTTAAAAAATTGTGATTATAACTATTAAGAAAAATATCACAATAAATTAAATGTAATTTAATTTATTTGCAGAATTTTAATTATGAAAATTACTTTTTTTTTTTTTCTAAATAGATATTTGATAGATCAAGAGTTTCTCAATGAAGAATTACTCAACTTAATTCCGTTCCCAATTAATATTATAAAGAAATGAAGCATAAAGACTAATTCTTTTTAATACATTAATTGGACTAATTATAAGCATTTACTAATTACTTACTACCTACTTGCCTTTTTGTTTAAAAATTATATAGTCGTATATAGTTAGTAAATTATATATAGTCGTATATCGCCTATATGTTTATATATTATATAGTTGTATATAGTCTACATCTCTTTCATATATATGTTTTATATTTTCTTAAATATAACTTTCTAATTTTAATATATAAAGAATAATTTATTTATATTTTACAAAGCATTATTTATATTTATTTATATTTTCCTTTGAAGAATTACTGTATTTCAATTTGAACAATTCAACTTTAATAATTAATAAAATATGAACAGAAAATTCATAAGGCAACATATAATTATCAATAACACACATATGAAAAAATGGCAGTAAATATTTTAAATACAATTTAAGAACAAATAATGGATTTTAAAAGTAATGAAACTATGCATTTTACACATAATATATATAGCCTAGTATCCTAAAAAAAAAAAAAAAAATGTTTAATACTAGGAAATGATGTAAAAAAGACAAATATTTATGTACTAGTCGACAAAATATATTAAGTAACATATTTAAAAATAAATGTCATGTTTATATATAAATAAAAAACATTAAAAGATATTTCTAAGACTAAAAATACATATTTTACAAAAGAAAAAAATATATATATCACTTCAGATTATCATGAAAATTTTTAGGTTTCATTATATAATTTTTCTCTTCCATAAATATTAGAAAATTATTAACTTGCAAAATAAATTTATTCAAGATAATGTATTCAATAAACAAATATAATGAATGTTTCACCATCACAGAAAAATAACTTATAATTATATAGTAGTCATATTATTGCATGAAACAATTCCAATGATCATGGAATAAAATGAAAACATATAATTTTTAAAAAAATTTCTGAACTGCAGTATGACAAACTAAAAATATTTGTTATAATTTTTAAATACAACTTTTATCCATATATATAATTATTTATATTTTAAGCCATATATAAACAAACAACGAATGCATAAGATTTCATAAAATTATGAAAACAAATTAATTGTGTCCTTAAAGATTTTAATAATTTTGCATGTTTTGGTTTATGGAAATTTATGTTGATGGTATATGTTTCTTACTAGTATATATATACCCTTTGAAAAAAAATGCAAAATAAAAAAAAAAAGTATTCGTATTTTTGGATAAAATGTTTTGTATAAATGAGTAGAAAAAAAGTTATATTGAATTAACAGTTCTGACGATAAAATAAATTATTTTTCTCAAAAAAAAATAAAAATTGATTAGTCAAATAAATGATAAATAATAACATTAAACGCATTAGTAATAAATAAATGTTTTGTTCAAATTTTGAAATCAAACAACACTATCTTTACTAATTAAATAATGTGGTATTGTTAATGTATTGATCTTTCATTCCCGTGAATGGTGGAACCATTGCTAAATTAAAAAGCCAAATAATTCGAAAAGACTGCTATATATACCTGAAACATTCTTGGAGGGATTAATTATTAATATAAAAAGAATATATTTAATCCATGTTAGCATCCACAAAATGAGCAGATCCAGCAAAGAGGTTCAAGAGCACTTCACTTCCACAGGAAACCATTTTTAGATTATTGTTACTTTTGTTTTTGTTTACGGCGTTAAGTAGGAAATCCTCGCACAGCTCATAAAGAGTTAGTGAAACGAAAATGTATTGAAATTTTTATATTTCAATCCTTTTGAAAAGAAATTAAAAAATAGGTTTATCAATAATGATATTCAAATTTTTATTGCTTTCTCATTAAAATAAATAGCTAGTTTCCTTTTTCATGAAACTTTAATCGCTATATCAGGGGATGACAAATTTTGCAGCGAAAATGAAAATTGCTACCATATTTTGAGACTACAGTGGGTGCAAAAATTAAATGTGCACTTCTCTGTCCCTCTCCTGTATAGGTTTTTATAGATCGTTAATATTTATACGAAGGATAAATTATATATCAAATAGATTATAAAACAATATTGAGCCATTAATAATATTTTTATTACAAATTCACAAATTTAAATACATATTTCCTAATAAAAGATGTTTTGGTTATTTTTATATTAATTAGTACAATAATATTGTAGCTTTAAGATAACCCAACTTTGATTTACAGGAAAAATTAAAAACGGGACTTTCAAAAGGAGCTTTAACAAACTTTGAGTTTAGAAACTTGTAATTCGATTATCTAACGAAGGTAAATTAGTATAGAAACGGCATAGAAAACTTAACACATTCAAGCATGTGTTCAACAAATTATTCGGAAGTATAAAATGTTTGGCAAATTGGAAAAAAATTGGAAGAGAAAGACAAATATTCATTAAGTCCACTATCATGAGAAGAATCATTAAAAAGTTACAAAACAACCTAAAGTAAATGCTACAAAGTGTGCTACAGTCTGAGTAAAAGCTTTAAGGCCAGTAGACATTTTTGAGAAAATGGAAACATTTAAACTGAGGAATTAAAATACCATTTGATTGATAATTATTGAGTTTAAATAAAAGTAAAAAAAAGTAGAAAAATTAATTTGCAAATATTTTATTATCAGAAAATATTACAGAACACACAGATGAATATTTGAGACTGAGTAAAAACTTTAAGGCCAACATAGAAAATAACATATAAGAAAAAAATTACAAATTCTTAGAAGGTTGTGTAGGAGCCATTACTTCGAATTACTTCAAATATTCTTGTTTTTCATGGATGAAACGAGTTTTTGACAAAGGGTGGGGTCGGTTTTATACCATTCATCTTCGATAGTAGATTTCATCTCTGTTGTTGATGTAAAATGTCTCCCATTTGCATAAACTCTTCTTACTAAGTCAGCCCAAAGGTTCTCGATTGGGTTGAAGTGAGGTGATCTAGCTGGCCATTTCACAATTTCAACATTGTTGACTTGGAACCAATTTTTGTGCTATTACTCGAATGGATCGGTGCATTGCCTTGCTGATATTTCCAATTTTCTCCAGCAAGACATTCAGCATTTGGCAAAATATGATTTGTTAGGACATTTTGGTATCCTTATGAATTCATTCTACCTGAAACGAATGCAATTGAGCCCACATCATTGTAAGAAAAACAGCCCCAAGTCATGAGAGACCCTCTACCTAATTGGCGCTTGGAGAATATCCCTTTTTCATTTCTTATATCATGCCAGTAGAAATTCCAGCCATCTGGTCCATCCAAATTCCATTTTTTTCGTCAGAAAAAATAATTTCTATCCATTGGTTGTCCCAGGTCACGACTTTCTGGCCAAAGTTCAAACGCTCTATTTTGTGTCTCTGCAGTAACTGAGGCTTAGTCAATTTTGCTGTATAAGTGTACCTTCCAGACCTTCTAACTGTGTTATAAATCGTTTTTGACAAACTTTTAAACCTGTCGTCGGAATCAGTTTCCTGGTTGAGTACTTTCCAGTAGATGCAAGTTGGCAAACTCTTCTTTCATCACGCGAGGACAAAGCTTTAGGTCTTCCCCAGTATTCTTTTTACCATAATTGTCTTTCAATTTTAAAAATGTTGACTAGAGTCTTTGATCTTCCCATCTTTACCGCAATAGCACGACTACTCATTCCTGTTGAAGACAAAGCTTCGATTTGTCCTCTTTCACGATCAGTTAACTTCTTACCCTTCTCCATCTTCACAAAGATCACCAATACTTCGAAGAAACGTATGACAAATATGAAAATTGCAGCGTTGTCACAAGCTAGTAGTTGCAATGGTAATTACGCGATTATATTATATTTATTTTTAAAAAATGACTGGTGGCCTTAAAGTTTTTACTCAGGCAGAAATACTAACTTTTGTAAATAATCACATGTTTCTCATAATTATGTATTTACAAATTATGATTATAGCATTTATTTCTTATCAATGAACTTTAATAATTAATATTATTTGAATCCCTTTTATTTCATTTTACCTTTTCTCAAAAATTTTTACTGGCCTTAAAGTTTTTACTCAGGCTGTATATCTACTTCCTGCACAATGGGAAATTATGTTTTTTTGCAAACCAATTCGGAGAGTAAGTTGAAAAACTAATTTTAATGGTAGAATAACCAGAAGTTGATTTGATTCTTAAGAAGAATATGAAAGAAAAGAATGGATTCGGTAAAAATGACATTTCAAATATGAATTTTGGAACAAAAATCATATTAACAGACAAAAGTAAATTTAATGTTTTTGATAGCGCATAGTAAAAAGCTAAATTTGTACTTTCTATAAAACACCTACTTTACTTTCAAACATGGCGGTGATTAAGTACTAATACTGAGCTGTATATTTGCAAAATGAATGGAAAAAATCGTTTTTACTTATGGAATCGTATATAAGGAAATATTTGGATCTATTAAAAATAATTTATAACAAAATGTCCAAAACTTAGAACTTTATGTTTCAACAAGATAAAAATACGATCACGAAACATACAACCAAAGTTGTTCCAGTAAAAAAAAAAAAAAAAAAAAAAAACCTCTTTTTCAGTTCAATGGCAGGATGTTAAAAAAGGCCGCCCAACTACAAAACAGATATACAATAAAATTTTAATGAATATTTTCTTTCTTGCTGACAAATTGTAACTATATGTATCCTCAATTTTGTAATTTAAAAATCTGTAACTGATGCATCTAAACTATGCTACTAAAATATTGTTGTTTCTTTTGTTTTATTTTAAGTTTAATACATTTCTTAATGTATATTTTGTCGTTGCTATCGCTATTAATTATGTATGAGAATCTAATATTCTTTTATATTCTTAACGAAGGGAGACAAGTGTATCTAAGAGTCACTAAAGAACGTTTGTACTGTTGTAATAAATACAGAGCATTGCACTCTCAAGAACTTGGATTAGAACTCTTTAGGTCAAGTGCAATGGATGTATGAAAATTAATCTGTTTTTTTAATGAGAGGCAAACTGCTGCTAATCGTAAGTAATTTATATCTATTAATTAATGATCATAATTCATTGCTAATTCATAAATAAAATAATAAAGATCGAGATTGATTCTGAGACATCATCTTCTTTTTAATATTATTCAATAACTGGATAATTTGTTTTTAATGAATAGTTTATCAAAAATTCTATAGCATGGTGAAATTATAGGATAAAAGTTAACTGGAAACTAAATTCGACATACCAGAGAGTTATCAAGTAATTCCCTACTTTATTAAAATGTGGACTACTTATATTTAAACATGGACAAAAAAAAAATATTATTCTACTTATATACAACATGGCGTGGTGGTCTGCTTTCTTTCTCCAAGAATACATATTACAACCTCGATCAAAAATGTAAAACACTCTATAATCTTCAAGCACACGAAATGAGGCACAAAATACCCCACTTTCTTTCTTTTGCTTAAATGTTTTAGGAATTACTCCGTATTTGTTGGCGGTACTTCCTGTACCATTTTAGGTGATTACATAGTAATCGAAAATTTGTATGGAGAGTATTCAATCTATTTTTTCCGTCAGTATAATGACCGTCGAAGTGAGTCATCAGATAAAAAAGTTGTGATAAGGGATACTCTTAATAAGGCTTAATTTGACTATACTATTATATTTATGAATTATATAATGCAAAAGAATGCATTTTAATTGTAAGTTAACATTGAATCATTTTTTTTATTTATTGAGGGGGAGGGGGGGATTCTTCAGTTGAAGGTGTCGAAAAATTGGCGACCGCCAAGAAAGCCAATGGCTTACTTGCACACTTGTTACTAGATCGTCTTTGGCGAGAAACGGATCGTACTTGTATCATAATGTACATAAAAAATAAAAAGTAAGGTAAAGGATAAATCTATGCTTAGAAGTACACAATAAGACTGTCAGAATAATAATTAGTACTAATTAATTCACTAATTATTTTACTAATTTAATTCACTAATTATTTTACTATTTTACTAATTAGTACTTACTTGAAATAGACGTTTATAAAATTAGTTCAAAAATAATAGAACGAACGAAGTATCGGAACGATTTAATAATAAGTGTGTAAATGATCCGTTGGCTTTCTTGGGGATCACCAATTGGCCGCAATTTCAACGGAAAAATCCCTTATGAGAGGGACCGTAAAGTAATGTCGTTTCTGCTCATGTCAACATTTATCGGCTCATTGTGTACTTCAAAATCGTGCCAAAAGCATTATAAGGTTAAAAAAATCTTTTTGAAAAAAATTGAAATTTTTTCAATTTTTGTGCGATGTTTATCAAAGTTTAGCCGTTCTTAAATGTCAAAGGTGATTTTCTTGCATCAGATCCTATAAATACGATCTTTTTGACTCGTATCGATCAGGAAAGCAATCAACTTTGGGCAGTGATGTGTTAATGACAGAAGTGAATACAAATCCATGTCAGACAATCGAGGAACTGTCAAACACTCTTAACCAATCTTGGTCGATCATCCAAGAGCATTTGCAACAGATTGGTAGCAGGTGTTTTGATCCCACATAATCTGTCCAAAGACAACAAAGCTAATCAATCTAACACATGCAACTTATTGGTTCAACGGCATAATAAAGAAGTGCTTTTTGATTGCTTAATCACTGGAGACGAAAAATGGGTCCTCTATTATAATCCAAAACGAAAAAGGTAGTGACTCTCTTCGAATAAGCCAGGTTTGAATCTCAAAAAGGCGCTTTTGTGTGTTTGGTGAAATTTTCGCGGAACCGTTCATTTTGAAGTGCTGAATCTTGAGCAAATAAGGAATGTAGACCTTTGCTCACAGCAATTGAATCGAGTAAATAATTCTTTATTTGAAAAGTGTCTAGCGATTGTCATCAGAAAAAGGAGCGGTAAAATCTCCAAATAGGGGTCGTTGGGAATTGGTATCAAATGTTTTTGGGGCCAAATGACGGATACGATTCCCGGATGCGAAGGGCGCCAAATGACGGATGCGATTCTAAGTCAAGAGAATTGCAACCCTACTACTATATCTCGATTTCGAGAAGCAGATGTTGAATAAAACAAAGAAAAAGGCTGGAAATTTTAATGTGAAAAATGAATACAAATTGCTGACAATTTAAGGAAATTTCAAGGGATTTTTTTCCCGGGAAGGGAAGAATTTTATCCCGGGATGCTGCAATTTAAATAAACTGCGTAGGTCACATTGGATTGTGCACCACCCAGGTAAATGGTACCACTCAGAGTGCAAAGAGCATTAGAACTGGAGTGAACACTCTTGATTCCATGTTCTTTTACTGATGCCTTGAGGTTTAGTTTTACAGACGATTCTAAACGTGCTTACATCTGGAGGGTGTCAGGAACACAAACGATGTTATTCCGTAATGTTCGAGGGATAATTTTGAGTAGTAAAGGCGTGGTAGTATGGGGAGGAATTATGATCGATGGACCGACGTCCCTACACGTTTTCAACAGCGGATCTGTGATCTCAGATATATCGGGATGAGGTCTTGGAACTTTATGCAAGACTTTTCAGGAGTGCATATGAAACTGAATTTTTTATTTATCGGCAATAATGCTCGCCTACATCGAGAAAAACTCGTTGATGAATTCTTTGAAAGTAAGGCATTCAGCGAATTCCATGACCAGCGAAATCTCCTGATCACAACCCGATATCGGACTACCTTGGAAGAGAAATTGCACACAGACATCCTCCTCCTAGAGAAGTAAATGCTCTGGAGATTGTATTGCTGGAAGAGTGGAGATTAATTCCCCAAACTGTAGTTAACAATGTTGTTAGCAGCATGAAAACCGATGTGTGTGTGCAAGTCAAGGTAGATCACATTCCATATTAAATTCCTAAGGCTTTATTTTTTTCTGAACTCTAACATTTAGTTGCCATTTTTATTTTTTATGCTACAATTATATATCCTATTCAGAGGTTTTAAATTTTTACTTTGTATTTATGTTATAATGTTATGTATCATTTAAAGCAAATTCATAAAATTGAGATATCCGTGGATTCATGCATGTAAAGATAATTTTGGACATGAATGTACTAATAATTTCCGTAATTTGGATTATCCAACAATTGAATTTATTTAACCACACCAAAAACTGATTTCCACTTCAGAAATACTACGAGGTGAGAGAGTCAAGAGAAACAAGAGTCTTAAAAATAAAAGTTTTTATTACCAATGCATGTAACTGTGCGAAGGAGGGCCCTTAAAGAGCCGACGAATATCTAAACCGTTATATACACAAACTAATATCTACACATTTTTTTTTATAAAATTTGTACACAAAATGCAGCAGCAGCGCCCTCTAGCAGAGCCCTTTGAGAGCGGCGGCGCGCGAGCCGAACAGTTCCTGGATGATGGACTCCTCTGCCAGGGTGCTCGTGTCGCCCAGGTCCTGGTCGTTACGGGCGATCTTCCTCAGGATCCGGCGCAGGATCTTCCCGGACCGGGTCTTGGGCAGGCCGCTGGCCACGTGGATGAAGTCGGGGGAGGCGAGGGCGCCTATCTTGGAACGCACTGCGGAGGGGAAGAGATCGTGAGCAGGCAGAAACACTTTATCCACGTGATAACATTTGACTAATCTGCTAGTTAACATTGTTTTGTATAAAATTATAGGGAAGCTTACTAATCTCTTATATAAATATATTTTTCAATTCCTTCTATTAGCTCACACTCTCCCTCTATATATCTTGTTCACATTTTCAATCGTTCATAAAAAAAACTTTTCATTCATCCACTCCATTTCAAACGCATATTTTTTTGAACTTGTAGCGGATGACACTGGATGTTAAGACAGTTTTCTCAAATATTAATTCAGTAATTAAATTTAATTCATTAATTTTAGTTTTTTTTTTTTTTAAGTTAAGTTGCATGTAGCTACCCATAGATGGCGCCTGATAAACTTAAAAAAAAATGAATGAAAATTTGTAAAGGACTTTCTGCAATAGTGAAAAAAAGTAGCAATTGACCTTACAAATTTTTTTTTAGATTACTTATTAGAAATTAAAACATAAAATTCAACCATTCGAATTATGTACAAGAATCACAACTATAATGCTGCGATTCATCGTCATGGTTTTAAAATTCACCCTGCAAAACACCACTGCTATTATCGCTAGAAATATTTTTACCGACTCATTTGAAACAATATACCGAAGTGCACAAAAGTCGTCATGAGCAATCCATAACACGCGTACTGTCCAGAACGATTCCAGATTTCTGACTGGAATAGTTTGATTATCATGTCAGTCCCGACTTTTCATGAACCATTCTTTTCCTCCGAAGATGAAACTTATGATGTAATCCGAAGATGTAATTTCGAATTACAAACTAATAAACAAGAAATTGGTTTTTTTTTTACCTTGTTCTTTTAACTTGGGGATCAGATCTGTCGAAGGTTCAACACCCTGTAATCAAAAAGCAATGCTCTATTTTAGGATTTTCTTCAAATTATAATATGCCATTATAGAATTAGAAAATAAAAAAAAAGCTGTGTAATAATTTTTATAACTCAATAAAAAATTTTTTTAGGCAGAGATTATTTAAAAATTAGAAACAAATCACATGTCATACAAATGACGCGGCCATTTATTAGTTGCATTCATCAATCAAAACCTTTAAATAACTTGAGTTCAATCCGCTGGCGGCATTATTTTAGACACCGTTTCAAAAAACTATGGAGTTCGCGATGTTCAGCCTCTGCCTCGTGAGTCGGACTACCTTGCAGCTTTTCCTAGTTTTCTTCTATACGATACGCAAATGCGGGGTAGTCCTTCTAAAAAATCCTCCCAGAAGGCACTGCCCTCCTTCAGCGACACGGAGCAGAAGTCAGACTTAGTACCTACGGGTGCTCCATCTTAACAGAAGCTGCTCTCCCAAGGGAACACACAGGTTCTTGGACGTGGGCAAAAACAATCATTTTAAATAAACTGGGAACAGAGTCCTTTAATTTGCAAATTAGAAAGTCAAGCCTCAAGAGGAATAGTGTTTAAAAAAAAAAAATCGATAAGTCAACAAGATTTCCAATTATACATTTATTTATCGAATCTTAGATTCTACAAAAAAAAAAAAAAAAAAAAAAAACCCTCGATTTATTTTTTGTAAGAATTTGTTTATTTACTAAGATTAAGAAATACCATAATGCCTCAATTTCTTAAAGTTAATTTATTTTTGACAGCAACGTTGCTGCCTTTTAATGTTTTTCTTGTTGGAACATTTCATTTTCAGCCATTATTTTAGCTTTACTGATAAAATAGTACCATAGAAGCAATCCTGTCATTCAATTAACTTACGTATTCTTTGAGTACAGAATCATTAAAAGTAATTCACAGTTAGTAGCCTTGTTTCCTTTATACCCAGTCATTACAATTTACTTATTTATTAATGTCTATCCAATTTTTTTTTTTTTTTTTTTTTTAAAATTTGACTTATGTCCTCTGTTCTAGTATAGTTTGCTTGTGGAAAATCTTCAACATAATCAATATTTATCTTTTATCATCAATTGTACATTTTCCCCCATGAGAGTAAATATGAAAATTAAAATATTGTGAGGAAAAAGGACCCGTCCTCAAAATAATTGAAATATTTTAGAGGGTCGATTGTATAAAAAAAGGGGATGTTCTTTTCTTCTAAATTCGAGATTTTTTTTTTTTTTTTCAATTCCTTCAATTAGCTCACACTCTCCCTATATATATCTTGTTCAAATTTCCAATCGTTCATAAAACACTTTTTATTCATCCACTCGAGTTCAAATACAACTTGTAGTGGATGACACTGGATGTGAATACAGTCTTTTCAAATATTGATTCATTCATTAAATATAATTAATTCATTTTAGTTTTCCTTTAGATTTAAGTTGCATGTATTTACCCATAGATGGCGCCAGATAAACTTAAAATTATTTATAAAGGACTTTCTGCAATAGAGTGAAAAAAAAAAAAAAAAAAAGTAGGAATTGACTTTAGTTTTTTTTTTTTTTATATTACTTGTTTTTTTTTTTTAGGTGCTTAATCTCTAATCGAATAAAATTTACATTTAAAGTTGTAACTGACTTGTGTCGAACATCATTCTTCTGTTCATTGAATTTCAATTTAATGAATCACCACGAAAGGGTCATATTAACAACACCTGAACAAATGCAATTGTGAGAGGGGCACCTTGCACACGTGTCAACTGTACATTTACAGATTTCATATGTATAAAAAGATTTCCGAACGAGTTGAACGGGCTTCTGGCGAGTGCCCAAATGGTTAAAGGAAGAAGATGGAAGGGAAACGTACTTCTGCCAGCACCACGAAGCAGTAGAGGCACTCTCCCTTGACGGGGTGGGGGAGGGAGACGACGGCAGATTCGACGCAGCTGGAGTGCTCCACCAACGCAGACTCCACCTCCGCAGTGGACAGCAGGTGACCCGACACGTTCAACATGTCGTCCATGCGACCCGTGATCCAGTAGTAACCGTCGGAGTCCCTTCGGGCCCTGAAAATAGGAAAATTGCAATCTATACTCCTAGTATTTTAAAGTCGATGGTTCTGAAACTGCGGAGCAATCGATGATGATATAGCAAAAGAGGATATATATCCATTTAGATGGAATTTAAGTCACCTTTAAGTAAATGAAAATTACAAATTTATAATAAAAACTTTTCCTGCTAACGTGAATTCCGACACGACTAAAAATAAAATCACAAGTCAAAATCGAAATGTTTAAGATCTATATTGAATTTTGATTTTATTTCAGTTTGAAAAAAATCGGCTTCTCATTTCGTTATGGAGCCTTTGTCATTAAATATTGACTTCTTGGAAAGATATTCAATATCCCGACTGATAACTATATTATTCGGAACATTTTGGTTTTGAACTAATTAAAGTCCTGTAATTCATACACTACTAATACAAGACATTTAATGGAACATTAGGGTTCTGATATTTAGCAATGAAAAAGGCAAAAGGGCCTTCTGAAAAAGTTCGAATGTCTACTATGTTAAATCATTTAAAAGCACGTCTGTTCACATGTAGACGGCACGAGGGCCCAGCACATGTGAATGAGTTTCAACATGAAATAAATTCTCACAAAAAATAATGCAAGGTTTGTTTTTTTAACTCGTCAGTTGAGAAAATTTAAGCAAAATGAAACGGCATTCATATCATTAAATGCCAAACTACATTCATTTTTATGTTCTGCTATATTTCTGATCGCATTCATTAAATTGCTTGAAAGTGTATCCAAGATTATTATGCCATATATTTTTGTTTGTTATGCTGGGGAATATCTTAGATCGCTCATTTTTTTTTTTTTACTTTATTGATAACTATCGTTACATTAGTATGTTCCGAGCCAGTTTATTTACCTTCAAATGCCCACTAAGGCAGCCAACAGTTTAAATTGATCCAAAGTGACAAACAAGTGGAATACTTCACAAAGTTAATTTGATGACTGGTTGGTTATTTTTTTCCCCCTTCTCCTATGGCGCAAGGGTCGGATTCGGCCATGCCGTGCCAGACACAAGTTATAAATTTTATAAAATTCCTATATTATATATTTAATTAGTTGTAAAAATACATTATCATAATAAATATCTCCCAGGATATCAAAGGAATAGTAGCATTAGTAAATTAATTAATAAATTAATTAAAAATGTATTTAATTTATTAATGCATTTATCATTCTGATAAAATGTATTTAATAGATATAACATTACATTTTGAGCAGCGATGAGGCTATAGACATCTTCAGGTTCTCCTTGAAGATGTCTATGGGTAAAATAAACATGTCCCATTCGATGTCTTAACTGTAAAATTGACAATATTCGAGCGTGGAAAGACTAATGGTCGGTTTTACGAAATAGAGTTTATTATTTCCGGGTCTGAAGCCTTCCTGCCGAGAAGAGGCGATTGCAATCTTAATCTATTTGCTTCATCAAATGGTACTGCAAAAAGTTAATTTGAAACCGAGATATACATAAAAAGAAAATCGCATCTTAAAAGACTTTTTTGAAGAGAACTAGAAATCATTTTTATCACAAAATAATGAACACGAATTTCGTTAATATGCCTACTAAGTCGAAATTAAACTGCTCGGAGTTCATTATTTCGTACAGTAACTTTCCTCTAATTAGAAATTTAAAAGTAAACTTATCGTGAAATAAGAATGCAGTACACTGAACCTTGTCGGCAATTTGACAGTTATAAGTTTTGTTTTTCAATTCCTTCTATTAGTTCACACTCTCCCTATATATATCTTGTTCAAATTTTCAATCGTTCATAAAATACTTTTTATTCATCCACTCGAGTTCGAATACATTTTTTTGAACTTGTAGTGGATGACACTGGATGTTAATACAGTTTTTCAAATATTAATTCATCAATTAAAATTAATTAATTAATTTTTTAGTTTTTTTAGACTTAAGGTGCATATATCTATCAATAGAGGACGCCAGATAAACTTAAAAAAAAGGAATGAAAATTTATAAAGGACTTTCTGCAATAGAGTGAAAAAAAATTAGGATTTTTTTTTTTTATATACAATGCGTGAAGTTAATTTTTCATTTAATCGATACAAGTGAAAAATAAAAAAATGTACCGTCTCCCGTGCAGTAGTAGCCGGGGAATTTGGTGAAGTAGGTGGCTTCGAATCTCTTCTGGTTGCCGTACAAGCTCCTCATCATTCCTGGCCACGGTCTCTTGAACGCCTGGGGGAGGGGACGAGGGGTGCACATAAGTTAATTTTTTGTGTGTACAAATAGAACAGAAAATCCCCTAATTAAATATTTAATATGTGACACACAGCTGTTAAAGTATTGATAATTTAAATTAATAATAATTAGTGATTTAATTATATTAACCTTTTTGCACTCGAAGTTTTTTTCATTCGTATTACCAGCAACTCGAAGCGATTTTTAGTGAAGAGATCCTATTCACATGTAAGTTTGATAGACGCATTAAAGGAAACGCATTATTTATAGTGTTATTTGCATTGTCTCCGTAGCGGAGCCCTCGAGCTTGAAGACACATTTTAAATGGCTCCGCTGCGGTGCCCTCGAGTGCAAAGGGTTAATAATTTAAAACTAGGATGGGCAGACATCAGATTGCCCGATGCTTTTCATTAGACCAGTCTTATTAAAATTGTCACAGAAAGGAATTTTTTTTATTTCAGATTTTAAATAATACAAATGCAATAAAAATACTACAATACAATACAAATAAAAATCATTTCACTAATCCCATTTTTCTTAGCTACAACGAAATTCGAACCAACTTCTAAAACAGTCATTAAATTAATATACTGTTACGAATCAAATCCTTTACTTTATCGTATTCTACTATATAATTATTACATGATTCAGATAATACAGATCTAATGGCAAGAAATAACAGTTGATAAAAAAAAATATCGGATTGTTTCTCTTCAATTATGTTGCATAGTATTTATTAATTCGTGGAACATAATATGACAACAGTTTGAGAAATATTCCAAGGCTATACTATTTGGTTTAACTGAAAAACAAGATGCAAATTGTTTTGAGCACGAAAAACTTTGTCAATTGAGAAATGACACTAATAATGAAAATTTACTTCAAATGCAATTACGATTGCGGGAAAAGTTTCGTTGAGAAGATAGGGCAAAATGCTGTAAAGATAGATAGGAAGTTTTACAATGATGATGGTGATGATGATGATGATGTACATCTTTTTTTTTGAAAATTATTTAACCCTGTCATAAATTGTTAGTTTGTATGCATTACTTTGCTTGCCATTGGATAAGAGGATTCACCAAAACTAAATTAGGGAGTGAAGAGTTTTTAAAGAATAATACAAAATAGCACACATTTAAAATTGGATAGAGTGAGATTAACCGTAGATAATAGTCTTGTATTTAAGTAATTTGAAAATTGGCCCCTATTGTTCGAGAAGATGTGCTGTTTATGTCCATTCTGTGGTTGCACAATATTTGTAAATGATACTAGGGTTACCTCGACCTTTCCAGTGATTGATGATATTCTAAGATTGCTAGAAATTGTAAATTAAAATAAATTTTCCGAAAACAGTTATTTAAATAGTAGGAATGGAAAAAGTAAAATAGTGCTAGATTTTATGATGAATAAAATTGATCCTGGGTTGAAGATCATTTGAAAATGGACAAGTCTACCCTCAAGATCAGTGAGAAATTAGAATTGACACATTTATATTTCAGCATAAACGTACCAAGCTTTCTTTGAAGGAGTCGTTTGTGTGTTGCATTTGCATAAAATATGTATTGTTCAATTGATTTGTAATTATTCTTATAAAAAAAGTACCGAATTAAGTTAACGAATATTTTATTAATGTTTAGTTCTTGACTGATATTTCAGTGATGTAACGTCAGCAAAGATTAATATATTGAATTATTCAGCAAACTTAAGAAAAAAATTATCCTGATGAATTAATGCTTAAAATCTAGATCTTTAGAGTAGTGCATTTTTTTTTTTTTTTTTTAGAGATAGTATATTGCATTTTATCAACATTGGTAGTTTACTGTCGTCTAAAAGAAACTTGTCTCACCAAGAAACCTTCTCCTGGCCCTTCGATTTCTTCACCTTGGTCGTTTAGAATGACAGGAACTACTCCGAAGAAAGGAAAAGTCTGTTGGAAAAAAAAAATGGCAGTTAGAAAATGCAAGACGACGAATATTCGTATCTGAATTTATGATAAGAAAATAGCTTACAGCAGATCCTGGTTTCAAAGGCGTGACTCCGGGTAATGGAGTTAGAACATGTCCTCCCTGAAATAAAGTGGAGAAAATGGTAACTGGCAATTGCAAAGAAATTGTAAGTTATATGTTTATTTCTAAATTGAAACAATACTTCCACATTAATTGCTAAATAAAGTGTTTTCAGAAATATTCTAGCTTCTATTTTGGTTTTATGGTTGATGATTTAGAAGCAGCAAGTTGGAATTGTACAGAGGTTTTGAAGATTCGAATATTGCTGAATATTAAGATTAATTGAACGAGCGGTCTTCTGATACTTCTTCATTAAGAATAGTGAAGAAAACTTCAAATGCAAGATTTGCGAAGGGAAAGGGGGGGGGGGTAGAGGGTAGACCTCGACCGAGATGGATCGACTATTTCGAAACTGATCCGGGAAGAAAAACTGATGAATCATGTCCAAAGATTTGTGATCGTGTGTACGTTTTCTGAGGAAGTCCCAGACCCAATGTGGATAGTAGAGGCAATCATGAAGAACTTAATACCTCTTTTCGAAATACGTCTTCAATAACTAGTAAATACAAAGATATCAATAAGTTGGTAAAAATTGACACGAAGGTAATATATTTTGTAATTAAATTTATACATTTCAAATGGATTGCATATTTCAGCCATTTTTTTGTTCTGCTTTCATTTACGTAATTACTCTAGTTTACAAATTAGTCGTCAAGTCTGGTAAAACTACGCACTTCACCCACCGTTTCAGATTGCCAGTACGTGTCCACTATGGCACACTTGCCTCCTCCCACCACCGTGTGATACCACTGCCACGCCTCAGGGTTGATGGGTTCGCCCACGGATCCGAGGACTTCCAGCGATTCGAGGTTGTACCTGAAACGGAATAGACAAAATTGCATTGAAGAAGACTCTAATCAAGCCCCTAAATAGGAATGAATCCGGTCATTACATATGATTTAGTGATATAAACGCCTATAAACTCCTTCCCCACAAAGATTCCGATATGAAAACGCATGTAGTCGTTTTATAACAAGATGTCCTTGAATTAGATTTTCTGCTGACCTGTTGAAAGAAATCACAGAGCATGTTTAACGGACTGTATTTCTATAACTTCTTGCAGCTCCGGTAACATTTAAGATGATGCAAAAACACATTTCCGGTGTTTTGCAATATTTGAGATAACAGATGCAGTAAAACAAATTTAAGGCCTTTCAAATTCAAGCAAGTTCAATAAAGGGGTGTTGAATTCTCGATTTTTAACATAACATCACTGCATTAAGTTAAACAGAGTATATTGTAAGACGATCTTTTTACGATGCAACATAAAATTTTTGTAAATTGTTTCATTGAAAGAGAGGAAACTACATTTCTCAAGGTCAATTCTTGAAATGAAAAATTGATATTTGTCTAAGTTAACAAAACAGCTATTGGTACTACTAATATCTTAGTTTTTTTTCGAATTATGCCTATTATTGAAATAGGCCCATAATTTATAGATGATTCTTTTTGATGGATAACCATTTATTTTGTATAAATCTATAAAATATTCAATAAATTCAGAAAAATTTACTTTGTATGCATTACTTTACTTGTCATTGGATAAGAGGAATCACCGAAACTAAATTGGAAGGTAAAGAGACAGAATAGTTTCAAATGAGTAATACTAAAAATAGCGCACATTTAAGAATGAATAAGGGGAGGTTAAATATAGATAATAGTCTTGTATTTTTACTTTGTATGCATTACTTTTACTTGTCATTGGATAGAGGAATCACCGAAACTAAATTGGAAGGTAAAAAGACAGCATAGTTTCAAATGAGTAATACTAAAAAATAAATTTAATCTTGTATTTAAATAATTTTGAAAATAGCTTTCTATTGTTCGAGATGTGATCGTTGTGTCCATGCTGTTATCATACAATGTTTGTAATTGATACAAGGTCACCCCCCAACACGATTAATGATATCTTAGATTGTCTAAAATGTTCTTGTTCAATTTAATTTTGCATATGTTGGCAGCTTAAAAAAAAATTCCTTGATTCTCATTAACCAACTATTGGTTAGTAAGAATCAAGGAATTTTTCACATTGAAAATAATCACATTATACGCATAGTCTGTAAAGATCCTAAATCTACAAAATAAAGAAAATAAATCTCATCTCTTCCCATTCCAAATCTCCAGTTTGAGGAATATTCTTCTAGTCATTAGAGAGTTTTTGCATAACGTTTTTGTCGTCCGATATTTTCTCTCTTCCCAGCGAGCATGCTCATAGGAAACATTGTGCCCACTGCGCCTGCGCATCTGTAATACTGCACTACCGAGTGCTGCATATCTGCGCCTGCATATCGTAATACTTATTCCTATGAACATGCGCGCTGTGAAGAAAAATATCGGACGATAAAAAACGTTATGCAAAACTCTATTTTCTTTGAAAAATTAACTTACTTTTTGACGTGACAATCACCAAACTTCATAAGCGTCCGAATGGCTGTTGGTGCGGTGTAGAACTTGCTGACATTGTAGTGCTCGATCACGGCCCAATATCGACCAGGATCGGGGTGAGTTGGGATACCCTGGAACTGAACAGACGACTAGTAGGTATTTCGAAATTCAATTCAATGTTTAGTTGTTGAAACAGAAATAGGCACCTACCAGGACGCTAGTGGCTCCTTGCAGCAAGGGACCGTAGACCCCATAGGTGTGTCCAGTGATCCAGCCTACGTCCGCTGTGCAGAAGTAGACGTCCGTGGATTTGTGCGCAAAAACGAACTGGAATGTGGTAGCCGAGTACATCATGTAGCCGGCGGTGGTGTGCAGAACCCCTTTGGGTTTGCCGGTCGAACCACTGAAAAGAAGAACCGATGTCGCGTTAAGGTCAAACTAACTGTAATGAGAGGTAAGTTTCTCTGTGCAGGAGTGGTAACAGACACGAGAAAAAAAGATGACGACACGGTTGTGTTCAAGGAAAATGGAAGAAAAAGCCTGTAATATGTTTGTTTAAATATATGTTGTTGATGTTTTCTTCAGGTTGTCCTCTATGAACAAAACTCCCTACATTCATTTCACAATCAATCCTAATAGGAAACAACAACCTATATACTACCGACTATACCATTCAATACATATATACCGACAATACCATTTCAATATTTACTTAATTAGTGACTTTCATACTAATTACAATTATTTTTATTAATTTAAAATAAAACTTTATTTGAAGGTTTGGTTTGTAGCATTACTGCATTAGTTGCACACTTTGGGCTCATTAGACCGGGATCTGCAGTTTAACGTGGATTCCGAACCGCTCACGAACATCCATGCCACCGCCAGGATTCGAACCTGAAGCTTGTGGTACAAAGGCTAGAGCGCTAGCCAACCAGGCGACTACCAGATCACTTTATTTGAAAAGACATGATAACATCCATTCAACTCGTAACTATCAGTGGATCCTCTATAATAATGCTAAGCGTAAAACACAGTAGCTCAACTGTCATTCAAGGCCTATCCAACAGCCTTAAAAGCGTCTTCAGGAGAAGATTTTCTTTAATGTAGTGTGGAATCGGGGAGGAATTGTTCTCAGTAAAGTGCTTAGATGACAACTTCTGAAGTTCCCATCAGTAACTAAGACGCTTAAAAGCCTTCTTGTAGGTAAAGTGGCCTTCACTCATTTACAAAGATTGGGTGATCTTGCAAATCCTACACTACAAGGATCACGAAATTCCTAGGCAGATCAAAATTCTTGCATTAACATAACAATTTTTAGAAACCTATAAAATCGTTTTGCAGTGAGTGATTTCATCCCGATTCACAGCCCGGTGATAATGTGCACAGATAGCGTGCAGAAGGGTTGATGTTCAAATCAGCTGACGGCATTATTGCCGTCTCTGCTTTGAGAAACGAGAAGACTCGATGGCGATTCTGACTACAAGAAATGCAAGGTATTCTTGTATCCATAGTCAGAATTTCAGATGAGTTTTCTTGGTTTTTCTGCCATATGATATGCAAATATAGGGCAGCTATTCCTAAAAGTTCTTCCTTCATAAACCGTTAGTGGGGCTGTTCGTGGTATACATGTGGTCTAACAATGTTCCACACTTTCCTAACCTGGTAGGTGACTTGCACACCCCTGGCACTGAAGTTGAGACGGGGAGAAAAGAGACCGACTTCGAAAGAAGAGGTTGAAATGAATCTAGATTCTTTTAAAGTGAAACCAAATGAATTCTGTAAGATAGGCATTCGGGAAGATGTCATCGAAAAAAAAAAAATTGTGACTGCGTTGATGATTAAATGTCCCTTTTTTTGGCTGCTCGGTTTTATTTTTAACAGAAAAACGAACATAACTTTTGAAGAAGACTTCTACAGCCCTTTTAAATGGAAGAATTTTAAGTGGTATGGATTATGTTTAATTCTATTGTCATTTTCTGCACACAAGGCGAATTAACCACTCTACTTTCAGCAATAATGAACACTTACGCTTTCCCAATTTTTAAAATCGCACAGATTGCATATTGAATGATTTCGAAACTTCATTCAAACCTCAAATAATCTTGGTTCCAGCAAGTTATTGTCACCACAGCTTTTTAAAACTAAGCTAAGCTAAATGGAAAAACAATTTGGTCTACTCCCCAGTGCACCAGTGGTATCGAGGCAATCGACCTGGCGGTACTTTGGAACTTAATTGTGACAGGCAGGGACAAACTGCAATCACCCGTTTGCTCAGTGGACACCTCAGAACTGACTTTCTCGGATGGTTTGAAAGCTTTCGACACTTGCACCAAGTGCTCCTCTGAGCAGGCTTCACCATCTCACATCTTGGAGTGCCTGAGGCTCAGATGTCAGGATCTCCTTGACAGTCAGTTGTTGGTCTTGGACTTTCAACGGGTATTTGGATTCATGGACCTGGTCTAGCCCCGCTGGACTTTGGGGATAGGCGAAGAAGAAGCTTTTAAAACAAGTAAAAGTGAACGCACCTGGTGTAGAGGATGAAGAGGGGATGTTCGGATTCCACCCATTCCGGTTCGCAGTTGACAGGGGCGACCTCCATCTCCTCGTGCCACCAGCTGTCCACTTCGCAATCCCACGGAATCTGAAATAAAAAAAAGAATTCCTTCGAAGTTTTAGGTTGCCCTGCGAAGAACTTTACGTCAAAAAGAAAAACTTGCCAAACCAACAATCCGGCCATTTCTCCAAAAGTCGTTGTTGCTTATCCCCTTGATTTAGAATCCTAAACCAAGTCCAGTAGATCATGCTGCATCAATAGATCTTCCCCTCATTCAACAGTTGCCTCACAGAGGCACCAATACAATCGATGAGATGAGAGGGAGACGCGATGGCCGAACAATGACAAAGGGTATACGTCTTCTCGTCTCCATTGAGGGTCAGTTTGGATCTCAGAAAGTACACTATTTTAGTGGATTAAAGTCATTCCCTGGTCACTGTACTTCATCCCACACCTCACCACTGTATCCAGGCCTATGTAGCCCCTTGCCAGTTAAAAAATGAGGGCGAAAAAAAATACTTGGAAGTAAAAAGATAAAATAAAACAGCTATAGTAACTACATAAATTTAACTAAGAAATTAACAAAAACATAAGTGAAATGCGAAGTATACAATGTAGAAGGAATAATGGACGGTGATAAACCGTTGTGGAAATAAATATATGGCATTGGATACAAGATATTTTAACGGTTTTCCTTCTATGAAGAATGAAATATGGCATAGAGGACATAGAATGGGCGCAGAGAGTGCATTTAATTTTTCATTTCGTCACATTTGCATTTCAGGAGTAATGGATTCTTGGGATGATTAAATGTTCACCTTCTAAAAAGTCCATTAATTTGATGTTTTTCCACCTGGTCTATGGGTTGTGAATTATATTTTTTGTGCTACTGAATGTAAAAAGGCCTAGAAGGGATTTTAAAATGCCACGACTCTGTAAGAGAACAAGCACTTTCAAAATGGAGGGTCCTCCAGTTTTGCACAGGAGCACTTGTTGTATGTTGGGAATGGACCACGACCACTAGAAAATATAATTTCTTCCCTTGACTACTGCAACTTGGACCACACCTCTAGGGTCAACATCTGAGGAGCTGGTGATGACGCTGCATACCTTCAAATGGAGGGAATTTTCATCATCCAACTCGTAATAATGGTTTAGGCTTGGATATTTTTGATTGATCTTCTGCGGATTCGAAATCGAACAATACAGAAGACCAACTTTCTAACCACTAGGCTATCCCAGGCTCAATATGTTTTTAAGTTGCATGATTAGTTGCAGGCTTAAAAGTATTACCAATGATTATTCACCAATGAAGTATTCACCAATGATTAATATTGTCAGTTTCTATTTATGGAAAATACTTTTTGTTTAGCAATTAAAGACGGAATGAATTGCATGGTAGCAGTAAAATAATTGTCATGAAATTCTAACAAGATTTTCACAACTGATTTCTAGTTAGAAACTTTGCAAAATGATTTTAAAGGAATTCGCATCAATACTGCATCCTACGAATCTCCCCCAAGACAGAAGTCTCGCACTAAACCACTTAATGCATGTTTTAGTCACTTAACAAAATGTGTTCATCGTTATGTTAGCGTCGCTCTAAGAATTTGTCAAAGCATTTTAGTAGCTTTAAGGTGATCAGTTTAAGGTTGTTTTTGGAAGAAAATGTGCAACACAAGCAAAGAATGACTTAAAAAGTTTCGAGATTTACCTGTACATCTTGGGATATTTTGTTGGTGCGATGCGTGCTGTATCCATTGATGTTATTGTTCAAGAAATCTCCCAGGTGGCGAACTACTATGCATTTCACACTTAAATTTCTGAAAAGAAAAATTTATTAGCAATTATAAATATTTCACTGGTAAATAAATCAATTTTACAGAAGTTTGAAATGTGAATACCTGGTTAAACATTGTTGAATGGCACCGTCTGCAAGAATTTTTAAATTAATGAATTTGTTACCACGCCATAAGCCATCTGAAAAAAAAAATATTATGCTTTAGCCCAAGTTTCAAGATAAGAACTGTTATTTTTTAAACCGGAGAAGTACGGTCAAAGTACCAAGTACCTGCTGTAACCAAGATGCCACTTTGAGAATCTAACATTCTTTCTGCCAGTGAATCCGAAGAGAATCCTCCAAACTAAGAGAAAAAAATAATTTGTCAGCACGAGTTTTAGATAAACAAGGCGAAAAACAAAAAAACTTTGTGGCAAAGTGACAAAAGAGAAAGATATATTCGGTGCAAAACTATCCCGACATAGGAAAGCCAATGTTTGATCACATTACAGTTTTGTCCGACATATTACTTCGAGATATTCCTATAGTATATTCCAGAGCCTTTACCACATTGTTGAATATCGCACCAAGAAATGATAATTGGCCAGATAATTGCAAGACATAAAAACCGTATCAGCATACATTGTTTTTAAACAAAATATAATCTGTTAGTACACCAATCTGTTCTTTTGTCGATAACAATATACCTGTAAGATGTTTTTCTGAAATTGTGAATAATTGCATATTTTTGAAGTTAAGAATGGTGTTGGTTGCTTCCTATCCCACTTGATCGACAGCAACATCTAGATTTAGTCCATGAACCTATGCGTCTTAAGATGACGAGTGAAGATAAAGAATAAATGCAGCTTCTTTTTGTCCTTTAGTCACAAAGACATGCGGCAACCAAAGGGAGAAGTTTGACTTTACCCCACCCGGTTATTACGCACACCCCTTTTAGTCTCCTTTTCCGACATGCATGGTCTACAGTGGGGCTAATCTAACCCGGACCCACAAGGGTTTAAGAATCGTTTTACCCAAATATGCTTCACTTGGTGCATTTTTTTATGATAAAACGGCAATTAAACAATTCCATATAATATATTCACAAATATTTGTACCTACTTGCGCCAATGAATTACCCTTTTCTTTTGCAGAGTATGATATTTCTTTGTCTGCAGGAAACACATACGCATTACTTTAGTAAAATCTGTAATTGATTCAAGTCAATTTCGCGGAAAAATGAATGTGATGAATTCTTTTTATATTTGCCCAAAGACATAGCTGTACGTAGTGCATTTGGAGTTCTTATGAGGAATCTGCATGGATTTGTGTAAGGATTTTAATTTTTTGCCGCTCCAACACAAACACTGTGGAATGAGTTATGAAATACAGAAACGATCGAGCATCAATCAATTTTCAATTATTCATTCATTGTATGGCAATATTGAAAGGAAAAAAGCTTAATAGTTATTGTGCAGTTTTTACCTTTTTTATGTTAGGAAATTTAATTGTTCATATTTTTACTGTAATTGAAGCCCTTTCGAAATTACCTTTCGAACTGCACTTTGAATTGATGCTGTTATTATGAAAATGACTTTCAAAGTTAACTATAGCTTGATGTTATTTATTCAAGATATACTTGTTTTCAAACTATTTTCAAATGTGTTTTTCCTGTATTGGTGTGAAAACTTTGATAATCTTGCGTCATAAAACCTGTAGAAAAACTGTGTTGCGGTGGAAAACAAGCAATTACGAGGCTGGAAAAAAAAAAAGGATCGGCAGGGTTATTACAAGTATATTCTTTCCATTCGTTTTAGTTTCAGCAGTTAAGTTGCAATCAGAGATCATTGTTGATGACACCCTCTACCTCATAATTGAGGCGCTCTTTGCGGTTGATTTTTCCACACTGAGTTTGAGATCTAATGTCTTTTATTATGATAAAGAAATTTTTAATAAATCAAAATTTATCATTTAAAGGCATTGGTGAAAATCGTTTTTATTTGCGTTTTTACCTTCAAAGCTTAATTTTAAATGTAACGTCCAAATTAATAATGTTGGAAATCTGACAAAACACCCATTAGTATTTGATGTAATTTGCAGGTGAAGTGCAACTAGTTGCAGTGGGATAGTTGCAACTTCCCAACTGGAGAGAAATACTTACCACAACATTGTGAACGGCTCCTATTCTTACGCAGGCCAACATGGAGGCAACGGCTTCAATGATCATAGGCAAGTAGATGGTGACACGATCTCCTTTTTTTTTCACACCTGCAATGAGAAAAAATCGAGAATAAGGAATACCTATATCAAAGTACATTGGCATTTGCTCCAAATATCCCGTTTATTTTTGTAATAGTTGACTGTTTACACTAGATGCAATATTCAGCAGGCTACCACCAGTCCTCTTTCGGTCCATCTTTAGCAAGTACTCTTTGGGATTGTGTTGGACCTGGTTTATTCTGGCTACATACACCAGTTCAAATTAGTGGTTAAACTGAAAGTTTAAGTAAACTAAAACAAGCAAAATACGATATTTTCTAATACAATACGTACAAAAACATATTGGCAATCAGGCTAATAAATTGATTTTATTGCCAAGGTATTAATTGTACTTATAATTCCTATAACTGACAAGGAATTATTGGTATAATTATTATACGTTTTTATTAGTTGTTTAAAGAAAATTGAACTATCGTCCTTCTAGAGAAATCAGAAGAAATAGTTTCCATCAAGGTTGATGGGAGAGGGAGCCGGCCAAGAGAATTCGATTCCCGACTATTGCCTAATTTTATGTACCACTATAGTTTACTAGTGGATTTAGAAGAATATTATATTCTTCTAAATCCACTAATCTATTCCGCAGTAAATTCACTGACTTTTGTTGAATTTGTACCTAAAAAAACCAGATTCTGCAGCAATGAAATATTTGTGTGGGACCTGATGGCTGAGTGACAAGCTCTCTAGCCTCGGCACCACAGGTTTAGGGTCAGAGTTCCATGGATGTTCGTAGATGTTCAGAATCCACTTTAAACAGTAGTTCCCGGTCTCAGTAGAACCCGCCAGTAGAACGACTAACCAAGGGCTTGGGAATAGGGCTGACAAACCTACAGCGTTAAAATTCTCAAGCTGCGAAATCTGCCAGTAAGCAGAAGGTCTTGGCTCACCATGGGCTGTTGAAACATGATAATGAAGTATTAATTATAACTTTAAAGGTGTAGCACTTACACTCACTTGAGACACTCTTGTAATGTGCTTACAGAAAATACATACGCATCTTATAAAAATAATAGCACCAAATTAAAAGGTATCAACAGTATTATAGAATAGCTGAAGACAAGGCAAAGGAAACTGCATTTTAATTACAAATATGCTATATTTTTAAGCATTAAATCTTTTGTACTCAATTAGAATAGCTTCTATAAAGATCTTTCATTGTGAATTCAAGATAGCAGTTTGCAAACCTCGGAGCTGAGAAAGTTAGTATTTACTCGAGGTATGCTGTTAAAGCAGTCATTGTCTTTGCTACTGGTTGTATTTTTTTGTCTAACGCAGCTGGCAATATACAGAGATCTTACGCTAAAAGCAAGGGCTGCACCGCTGTTACTCATTTAGCACTATATCGCGGGACGTGTAGCTTGAAGATAGGCTACGATCAGATTGTATCCTTTTGTTTGAAGTGGATTCCGAACCACTGTAAACATCCATAGCACCGCCGTGATTCGAACTCGAAACCTGTGGTACCGAGCGCCAGATACTCGACCATCAGGACATATTGGTTGTATTATTGGAGGATACAATTGAATTACGTGCTTTGCATTTAATTTTTACATTGTAATTCCTAAAATTACTTAAAAATAAAAATTTTCTAGAAGAATTGAGAGACTGCTTACAAATCCGGCACATGACCCTTTCAAAAATGCCCGACTCCTATATTCATTCGTTGGGTCAAAAGCAGTAAAGTTTTTAGTGCATAAGTCACGAAGTTGCCGTTAAAAGATTCATTAATCTCTGATCTTGATATTCTAATTAAGTATTTTTCTATATTTAATCAACAGACAATTGCAGCTTAGGTGGTTGCAATTATTCGCAAGTTCATAATATTTATTAATGCAAGGACTCCGATTCACTACGATATTCAACAAGCGTTCAGTTCTAATGGGTTACCTTCAAATTTCGATCCAAAAAGAAAAAAATTACTGACTGAAACGGATCATAATTTTCTGAAAGACTCCTTTTTTTGATATTAACGCGATTTAATTTGTACAAAATGAAATGTATGCATGCATGATGATCTCAGGAATTAGTCTCGGATTTAAAATGTCTTACGATGCAACAAATATATCTGTTTGAAAGGTGTTTCAGCAACGTTTCCAAAGATGCGACTGTATTTCAATGTTGAAATTCAGATTCTCTCAGCCACGAAGACTAATCATCCCACTGTCAACAATTTTACTTTTTTTCACTATTCCTCTAGTAGTTAAAATGGATATTACGGATTTGCTGATGAATAAGCAATTAAAATTGTTAACTACACATACCGCAATGTCATTAGCGTAAATTCGTTTCAATTTTAACCATTCCGTGTCTTAAAAATAAAAAAAAATTTCTAAAACTGTGCTCTGTAATCAACTTATAAATTCTTGGTTGGAGCTTTTCTTGGTAGCAAGTAGAGGAGAAACTTTACCTTTGTCCTTGAGGATGTTGGCGAATTTGCAGACCATCTTGAGAAGTTGCCTGTAGGTGACGGATTTTCGCTCGTGAATGTCGTTGCCTTCCCTGGGGGTAGAAAGAATCTTTTAATAAGATAATCTTTAAAACATAATTAAAAGCTTTTTATAAAATCTTTTCGTAATCTTATTCTATCGTTGAAATTTTTGTTGTTGTCTTTAAATCTTTTGAACACCGACATTAAAATTTGTTAAGGAGATGCTTCAATAACACTTTCGTTAAGTGAGGATGTGTCTGTAGTTATTATTAATAACTAACTTGTTAACTTGTAATTAGAGATGGATCCTATCCAGAAGGTGACTTACTTTTCGAAACAAATACTGGATTTGATAATAAAAACCCGATTATGCATACCAAATTGGTTATTAAATATTTAGGCGAAATTTTTTTGTTGTCTTTAAATCTTTTGAACACCGACATTAAAATTTGTTAAGGAGAGATGCTTCAATAACACTTTCGTTAAGTGAGGATGTGTCTGTAGTTATTATTAATAACTAACTTGTTAACTTGTAATTAGAGATGGATCCTATCCAGAAGGTGACTTACTTTTCAAAACAAATACTGGATTTGATAATAAAAACCCGATTATGCATACCAAATTGGTTATTAAATATTTAGGCCTTTCTGACAGTATATTTTGACTGCGCGGAAAGGCATGATAGGCACTAGAGGTAAAATTACTATAAATGCCATATTACGCGCTGGCGCGTGATGTGTAATTATGAAAGAAAATAAGGAAAATAAGTGACAAAATGCATTATTTTTCGTGCAATATTTTACATACATTTAATAAGAGCGAATTATTATAAATTAGTTGCAGTTCAGACAATTAAGGTTGACATTATAACTGCAAATAATATTTTCAAACGTTTGTGGGTCATCATCAACTGACATCATTCGGGTGCTTGTCCGAAACCTCAGCCAAGACATTTACAATTTTATGATCTGTTAGAGGCTTATCGAGTGGCATTTTTATTTTGTTTTGGTGGTTTGAAGACCCTACAGAACTGTCGTCTTTACAACTCGCACGGCAAGATTTGTAATAACTAATAAAGCTATAAACTAGAAACGTACTTTTTTTTTTTTGCAACTAGCTTCCAACCTTTACTCCACTCAATACCAGCAGAGCACACACCTAACATCTATTGTTGATTGAATCAGGTGAAATGTTAAAGCGCAGCACTTTCCGCATAAACGCGTGGCTGGCCAATGAGACAGGATTCTATTCCACGAGGTGGAGGACGATTTGATTTTTAGAACTTTCTCCAACATCGTGGGCTAACGCCTGATAACTAGGTAAAGGGAGTATTTACTATACATCACCATAATTTTATTTTGCTTAGCATGTATTCAAGTAGAACAAATCAAGTAGAATACAAAATGTAAAAATTATGAAACTGCAGCATTTGTTAAACATTTAATTTTTTTTTTAATTCCTATATGCCATGTTTTATCGTGTAGCGTTTGTGTTTTATTATTAGTAGTGAGTTGTCATTGGACATTTTGAAGCATGAACGAGTGACACGCCTTTTTTTTGCAAAGCGACTGATGTCAAAAAAACACGCTCCATGTTATTTAGTTAAGCAGATTCATTCGAGGCCTCAAAATTAGCGACAGCTCTGAGGGACCCCAGACTGGGAGAATCGACGTCTTTTGAAACCGAACACCGAGTTCACCATTTTAATTGTAGCAAATTTTCATATTTGGAATCTCCCTTTCATAGATGATCAGTTATAAATTTTTTAAAAATATATCTCCGTTTTCTTCTGTTATTTCACATATTTTTTTTCAAGGTTCAAGTGTACCACTAATTGTTACTCTTATTTATCAAGTTAATATTGCAATTCATAATTCTTCATTGATCCACCAATAAGGTCTTGGACGTACAGGAATGAAAATGATGCAAAAATCGCGATAATATTGTAGAAGTTGATTTTTTGCGATATGAAGAATTCCCAGATGACCAATGCTGTATGATAAATATAACAAAAAAAAAAAAAAAAAAAAAAAAAACATTGTAGCATTAAAAAACAATCTGCCAGGCCATCCCGGTAAATTAACCACTCAATTGATTATACCGATATACCATTTATCTTTTTCCCCATACACCACAAGTTCATTCGCGATAAAAATTTTAATGATGGACTAAAATGATTATTTTTATATACCTTACATTTTAAGGCTAAACATTTGATTTCATGTCTTCCAGGCCCGAAAGATTGCTTAAAATCGCGTGCATTTATTTTCCGTTATTTTATTTTTTTTCAAAATGGGTGAAAATGAAGCCATTTTTTTCTATGATAGAAGCGATGCATCAGAGGGTGATCTTGAAAACTGACGATGAATCAGGATTATTGTATTAATTTGAGGGTGCAATATGAAGGACTACATTTACACTTGAATTTCTAATATAAAAAAATTAGGCAGGATAAAAAACTTATTGATCATAATTTTAACAATACCTACTTTTGATTTTAGTAAAAAAAAAATATTCTGGACAACATAGTTTTTGAAAACATTTAGCGATTAAAGAGTTAAAAAGCAATTATTTTTCTTGCATTAATTATATTCTTCATCCAATGTATGCACACTTTCACCCAATACCAAAATTAAATATACACTTTTTTTTTCACATTTTTTTCGTTGTACAGGATACTTCAATTTCTAGCAAAATGTTTAATATCATAAGAGAAATATATAAAAGGCATTTGATTAAATAATGCATCCAAAAAGTGTTAAATATAGTCACAAAATTAAGGATGTATTTTACAGATATTGTAAAATTCTTTTTAAATTTCTACAAAGCGTTTTACAGTAGCAATGAAATATTTACAAGTCTAACACTTTACTAGTACAACTGTTTTTGCTCATTCTTGAAACGCGTCTTAGATAAATTTGCGAAAGAGCATAGCTTGATTGCCAAGAAGATCGACAAATGACTTTCCAATTAGGGAGAAACCTTTATGTACTTAGAAAATTGTTTGGAAGCATTAGAGAACTGGATCTGCTGCCAACGATTTAGATATTATTGGCTCAATCAAGAAATCCGAATCAAGAATTAGGCACTCATTTTAATAGTCATTTTGCAGTTTATTGCCTTTGAAAAGATTCCAAATCGAGTCTTACTTTGTAGATCCAAGACTATTTGGCAGCAAATTCAGGAGTCTTTCAAATCCATTTGGCATCAATACTTCGTTTAATTAAAACCGATCAATAAGAAACTACTCTTTTACACTTTTATCTATATAGAATATAGAACACTTTTATCTCTCTCTATTTTTTTATGTAGTTTATATTTCCCCTCGAGTATGTTTTTCTTCCAAACAACGTAAAAAGTTGGCTCAATTTTTTTTTTATAGATGAATAATTTGAATATAAATTAAAAACTAAAAAGAAACAATTTTTAAAATTTACAAAATAGTAATATTAAAAATTTATTACATTACAACTGAGTTAACTAGCGGCGCAAATGATAAAATTTACTTAAAAAAAGTCACGTTTTTTATAATTATACTCATTGAAAGCTTTTATAATTAAATACTCATAAAACTCATTAACAAACAGAATGCTCAATAAACATTACAGTCAGTCTGTTTGTAATTTTCGGAATTCCTTTAGTCCCGCAGGGGCCTAACTCCTGAAATAAACATTACAAAAAAGGTTGCTTCATGTTATAAAGTTACTTCGTGTTCCTAAAAAAAGTAAATGTTGCGGTTACTTACTAATCGTAGATTATCTGGATTAAAACGTTTAGCTATATTTTAATATCAGTTCCTTAAATATCATTTCTTTCTAGTGAATTAAACGTAGTTTTATTTTTCATAAAAATTTTAAAGCGGAGAAGGTATTAAAAAAAAAAAAAAAACCCCGCACAGCAAACGTCCTCTTCATTTTCAAAAAATGAAACAAAAGGGAAAATTTCTTAAACTGCACTATTCATTTATGTTAAAAATCAATAAATCACTGATTATTTACAATTTATGAGCGAATTTTTCATTGCGAAATGAAAGTACACGTTCAATTAAAAAAAAAGTCATGATTTAAAGGACCGTTCTTCATGTTTAATTGGCTTGGTTTGTCGCTTTACGGTCATTTTTTGCACACTTTAGGCTAATCAGACCGGAACCTACAGTTTAACGTGGATTCCGAACCAATAACATCCATACCACCGCCAGGATTGGAACCTGGCGCCTGTAATACCAAAGGCCATAGCGCTAACTAGTTGGCCACCAGGCCGCGCTCATGTTAGAAATATTGCCACAAAACTCCTTTAGGACAAATAAGCTTTTCGTAATTTTACACCCGGGCAAAGTAGACATTTAAATCTCCAAAATTTCTATAATATATACAAATACAATTAAAAAAAGTTTTGAACACAATATTAAACATATTTAAAGTCACCAGCACAAAAATTAAAATACACCTGATTTTCCAACTAAAAAAATCCACTTTAGAGAAGATGGGTTATATTCAAGAAAAAATTTTGACTTATATTATTAAAAAGATCAACGACACAAAATCTTTTAGCATCTGAAATGAATATTTTGAAATTAGTAATCCACAAAAGTAACTCCTTAACGAATCCTTCCTAGTATATGCACATCTCATATCTATAGTTTCTCCAAACACCACGAGTGCTAGAATTTCTTATTATGGACCAAAACAAATCGTTTCTGATTTGCCTCGGAATGAGATACGCTAAACCTTAACTATGGCAATCCAATATTCAAAACATGGAAAATGGTATTGATGGCTCATGATCCCCGACATTTACTTTCAGTTATTTGATTCATTTTGTGTAAAAAAAAAAAAAAAAAGACATTTTTAAGATAACAGCGATGTATGTAGAGTGATCTTGAAAGATTGGGTGATGAATTGGAGGATTCTGGCTACTATGTGATCTGAATAACTAGATTTGAATTTTTATTTATAAGAAAGAAAAGACAAACTTACTGATTATAATTCTACCACTGCACATTTTATGAAAAGAAACTTTTGAATAAAATTGTATCGGGGGGCACTGTTTTTCCTTTTAAAAGCGAAAAGGATAATATAAATGCAGATCATTTACCCTTAATAAATCAATCAGTAAAGAATGCTCTTTTGTTTTAACTTTACACCTGCCATAATACTTCGGAACTCACTGAAATTCCATCATTCATCCTCAAGACTATCCTTTATCCTGGAAATTGCATCCAAACATGCGCATTCAAGGCTTCCCAACTCAAGTGTATTTTTGCCTTTTCATTAAAAACTCCTACCAGAAGAAGCCATCCGACTTCAAAACAGTCCAGCAGCATTGACGCCGACTTCTCTACAACCTTTGGGCATTTATCACCACTTTTCCCAATTTAAGAGTTATTTCCCTCACCTTTAATTTAACTCCTGTCATTCAATACTACCTTTTAAAATATCTCTGATCCCGAGAAGTTGTATGCCATGCATTCAGGAACTCAAATGTCCTGCCCAATCTCGATTGAATACCGGACGCAGTAGCGTCAGCGAATTATAACCTGAACCCTCCTGAATGTCTGGTGCTCACGATGCCCTTAAACTACGACATGGGTTGCGAAATTCATGTGTCGAAGTTTAACTCTCGAGCAAAATGATCGCTTTTTTTTTTTTAACTTTCGCACAATAAGATAGAAGAACCACGATTTCGAATTTTTCGGAATCCAATTCTGATGACCAAACTCTCCAATCTTCATTGATCTTTGGGTGAGTGACCAAAGGATCTCGCGTATCAAGACAAAGCGAGAAGTTTGCGATTTATTTGCAGCCCCAATCAACGCAATTCATTCATGCAAGACGTCATCAAATAAGAGTACAATTGTTAAGGTAACACATTGGTAAACATTCGAAGTGGAAGGCGGTTCGAAAGATGGCAGAAGAAGGCAACGCCCCGCAACCGAGAAGCCTTAATCGGCGGGAGAGCAATTAGGCGTCTGATGGGAATCTAATGAGACGCACTTCTGATCGCGTGATTCCAGAGTGTCAATCACGATTCGTAGAGAGGATCGTCCGAGAGCACTCAAGCTAACACGTGCTATTAAAAGGTGCTTAGGAAATGGAAGCTAACGTAGAAAGAGCACGATGGTCGTACGATGGGAAGATGGAGAAAAATCTTGGTTGAAAATGTCCCATGCCACATTTGACCCCAATCTACAAATTCTAGCATGATATACACAACTCAAAAGCTAATTTTAAATCGTGAAAATACCTTTAAGCTCAACTATTTCACTTATGAAGTGTATAGACGTCAGTGGCATTTGTCTACCTGTCCTAAACAATCGTTCGCTTAAATATGAGTGGCATTTGTTTACCTGTCCTAAGCAATCGTTCGCTTATATAAATATCGGTGGCATTTGTTTACATTTGTGAATTTAAAGAACTGCACCATTTTTACAACACACTTAAACTGCGTTCAGTTGCACCCGATTATATTCCAATAGATTTATTATCCATGATTATATTATGCATGATTATATTCGTGGCTCATGGTAGCTAGCTCACCTCGCTATTGTTATGTTGCATTTTTCTGTTTTCTCCAATGCACCTAAATTCTCCAGCATCGTAGGTTTGGTTTGTATGGTCATTTTGTACACACTTCAGGCTAGTTAGACCGTGACCAGCTAATTAGACAGTTTAACCTGTATTCACAACCCTCACAAACATCCATGCCACCGGCAGGATTTGAACCCTGAAACCTGTGGTACAAAAGACCAGAGCGTTAGCCAAAGGGCCATCAGACTGCCGCATCCTAGGGGATGATGTTGACAAGCAGAAGTGGTGTTTTTACTCATTAAAAAGCCACTAACCCAAGAAAGCCTTCCCCAAGTCCGAAGTTGAACTTCATTTTTGCGAGAACGTAGCCTTATTTTATTAAACGTACCTTATTTTAGACCAGGCAATTTTTTTCTTTCGTGAATTTGGAATTTTTTTTTTTTTTTTTTTGAGAAAAATTAAAATCGAAATTGCGTCATTTATAACATATTCAAAAGTTTACATTAATCCTTCCCCCTACCCTTATAAACTAGTATTAAAAATTATTTTCTTTTGTATATGAATTTCAATAACAAAATTAGTGTGATGACTTCAAATGATAAAGTGGAGCGTTTATTCATTGACTTATTTGATAAATTTTTTAATTAAAGAAACGAAAAAAAAAAAAAAAAAAAAAAAAATCAGAATGTGTTAAAAAAAACTTGACAAAATTAATAGAAGACGCAATTTAGATTCTGCTATTAAATTTATTATAAAAGTTCATATTTTGTTACTGAAAAAAAAAAAAAGCATTTTCAGATGTAAATTAGATAATTAAAAAGGGCTAAAAACTAAACGAATTTTAATCTCTCCCTTATATATACTTGCCAAAAAAGGAAATTTGGAGAAGTTTAATATAAAACTACAGGGTATTTTTTTCTTTCAGATAACACATGAAAAGACAAGCCATGAGGAAAATTCTCAGTAAAATACACAAATAATTAGCAATGTTTTTAGATTTTTCCCATTTCTAGTTATAAAAGTTCATTTTGTAGTCAAATCTAATAACCCTAATCAAATCTATTTTAGTACACATTAGACATATACATGATATTTACATCAAATGCTTTATAAAAGTTTAGATTTATCCTTGAGTGCGAATAATGAACCGCCGTTTTTAGAAGTTGCAAGTGTAGAGCGATTACGAGTTATAAATAGCAATACATTAAATATGGGCGATGTAAATAAATATAGCTTTGATTTTTGTTCATAAGCCTTAACCTTCAAGTAATAACAAAAACAGGCGGATCCAACAATTCAAAAAAAAAAAAAAAAAAACCATCGCAGACGCAACTTCTATTAAACGGAGGAAAATAACCGATTTATCCTGGACGAAAAACATTTAAGAATTATGCGCCAATAAACCTCAAGCGGCGTCAATGGCTGAAGAAAGCTTTATTTTTATTGTTTGCTTAAGTACCGAGGTTTAGAAATAAAAATCCTAAAGCATTTCCGTTTAAAGAACTTTTACCTTTAAATTAGAAGGTAAAAAGATGCTCAATGCCCAATCCGTGCCAAAAAGTCCCTTAACCTTTTGGCATAAATTAATTTCGTGCAGACACTATTTAAATCCCACCTCGTTTCGCCAAATCGGCGATGATTTACAGAATGTGGTACGAAATTATTGTACATTTCTGAAAAATATAGCCAACTCACTTATTACATGTGCCATGTCTTAATTCTCTTCGTGGGCGACCTGGCTGTAAAAGCGAATAAAATTCTTATTAAATTGTTGGATGTTAAAAATTTTTCGTATGGATTTCAAGTTTAAAGTTAATAACAATTTATACGATCCAACACTATTCCGATTGCTAATTCACTGTGCAGTGTAAAATACCCAACAGTGATGTAAAAACATAATGTAAGCGTGTCCAAAATGAAGTGCCTGTTTATATAACAACTGTTGATTCAAGTTTCGTGATTGGCTTTTTAAAGGTTATTGTTTTTAGGATCATATTTAAATTCTCATTCGCATTTGAGAATTTCGTTTGTTCTTTTATCTCTTCTTTCCATTATTCGTAATGTGTCATTTTATACTGTAACTGCCGCTTGTTTGGATCGAAATGAGTTTGATGCATTTTGAAGTCGCAGCCATGAAGTGGGCCAAACTAAGATTTTAGGAAATTCCCTCTCTACTATGCAATAACAATCCCATTTTAGATGCATAAAAACCACCTACACCAGGACATGGCTTAATCTTAGAATAATTTCAATCACAAAAATTCCTTTAGCACCTGCATATTCGATGCACCTACTAAATTCGATATTTAAAATCGTTATGGATTAAGCAGGAGAATTATGGTTTGCACAAAGCTCATGAAAATAGTCTTGCTTACATCAAATTACAATGCCTAACATTAATTTCGGGTGAAGGGTCGACATTCCTAGAACAGTTCAGAGAAGGAAGGACTAATGTCTTCTGGAAGAACTTCAAATACTACCGACCACGTGCGTGTCGTATTGGTAAAACAAGCATGTCACCCGTCTAAGGAGACACAATCTCCACCTTATTTCAAAGTATTCGGTATCTTTACGCCTGACTTTATCACCACGAGTATCGAATTCTCATTCTCTTTAACACTAGGGCAATCTCTGTAGCGATAAGATAGCGATTTTAAACTAATAGTTTACGAGTTATTTTTTTTAATAGCTTAGTTTCGCCTTAACTATTATACCAAGACTTCAGATAAAATTCATTACAATCGCTTTTGATCGCAATTTTCTTGTAGAAAACAAGAATTTTTACATATATTATGTTACGAGGAATATATACTCATAAGGATGAAAAGTCTTAAATCTAATTGTAAATAAGATTAAAGTTTTATTTGCTGAAATCTTTTGCTATACTCTTTATAATTTTAACTGAAAAATGCCTTTCGTCTTTTTCGGCATAGTCTTGTTTTTTATTTTAAGATGGCAGGCATAAGAAATTTAAATGCTATAATCCATACTGGTATTACATGTTAGGCAAGATAAAATCATTCTTGTCCATTATTTATCTCGCGCGCTGTTCATTTTGAGTAGAATAAAAACAAATCCCTCTGCAAAAAAGTGATTATTTTTGTGTGCGAACTTTTCCTTCCAATTCATTTTGTGATCGATAATGCAGCAACAAAACGGGTATTCTAAAGATGACAAAACAAGCGTACTCGAGAATAAGGCAATTATTCAAGTGGTTATTTCTTGCAAAAATATTTCTTGTTGCTCAAGAACATTGAATTTTCAAGGATTGCTCATTAGCATGTGGTAATTTGCAATATAAGTTGAAATTGTTTTGAAAGGTAAGAAATACAACTAATCCAAGATACTAACTACCATTGCATGTATTTCAATTTTTTTTTTTCGCCAACTAATTAGATTGCCGTCATAAGAATTTACATTTAGGATTACGCCTATATTATAACTTGATGAATGTCTTATTTATCAAGTATTATCAAAAATGTAGTTGCCCGTATAAAAAAAAAAAAAAAGGGAGAAATTTATTATTTCTCTTGTGTAATAAAATAGATTGCTTAAAATTGTACTCAGTTATGCATTTTAAATTAACTCTTGTAAAATTAAAGTGTAAATAGTTCGATGTTTCACTGGAGTCACAATTGTGATCAAATAAGAATATATTTGGCGTAGTGATATTTTTAAACTAAACTAATAAATATTATACACTTTTTCCCGTTTTTTGTATACATTTTACGAAATAAATTGACTATTTCACATGTAACAGTTTGTGTATTTGTAGGTAAATGCACAAGCAAATAATTGCAGGTAATCAAATCGAGTGATTTTATATATCACTCATAACTTAACAATGGTGAATAAATATTGCAAATATCTGGATTGCACCTATTATTGCCGATAAAAGATAATTCAGAACTCTAAACTTTAAGAAAAAAAAATTGTAAGGTTCTTATTTATAATTATTTAGGGTCGCTTAAGACATTCAAACCATCATTTCCTCAAAATAGAATAAATTCTTTTACAATAATCTTCGTAACAGATTATTGTGAAAATTTTACAGATGGTTCAATAACAACTGTGAGCTTTATGAACTATTCTATCCATTTGTTAACAAGTTATTACGAGTAGTATATTAAAACACTAGATTTTGTTATTTTCATGCATTAAAAATATTTATGATTAGCATAACACTCATAAAATCCTTATTGCAAAGATTTAAAATGAATTTTTATTTTATAGGGTGTTCATAGTAATCAAATTTAATATGATAATTTAAAGTACAATATAATTTTCCAAATAGAGAATTACAAATTAAAAATAATTAATATTCTAGAACTTTGTATTCTCGCCTTGCGAATTCGAAGAAGTGTTTTGTAGCAAATGAACACGTAACAGCAGAAGTAAAGATGTTAACACCTAAAACAGTTTGGAAATATTTCCAAGGAACGCAGCAAAACGTTTCTTCCTCAATTTGTTGATATGCTTTTAATCGCATAGAGTAAGAGTGAAGTCTTTCTTCTAATTTCTACTCTTCTTTTTATTCTTTTTTAATAGCAAACGAGGGTAATTCCCTTTCAAAATACAACATAAAAATTTAAAACGCAAGATTGACAAATTGAAATCTAAAACACACTTTGAAGAATTCTATTTATTAGGATCGTGATTTTTATGATATCCATAAAAAAATTCACTTTTCCAGTACCATTATTCAAAACACGCATATAAAAATTATACGATTCGAAAAGCATTTATTTTATGAATTTTATATTGAATTCTTATGACTTTATTTTTTATCGTTTAACAAATCACCAAAATGTTTACGTCCGTTAAGAAGTCTTCAACCTTATTTACTTTTGTGGCGTCATAAAAGTTCTTTCCTTATGAACGTTGAATAGTTTAACACTTCCTCAATACCTTTTACGCTTATAATTACCCTTGATATGCAATTAATAAAAAATATATTCAGAAAAACTGAATGATTTGTTAACAACTATATTAAAATATGCATATTAGTTTTACATTTAACTCAAAATTGATACAAAATAGCTAGTTTATCGAATTTTAAAATAGAGTTATATCCAAACATTGTTATTAACTATTCAAGTTTATACTTCAAGAATTATTTACAGATAATTCTTAATATATTATAAATAATTCATTAATTATATTAAAGAGTTTATAGAACTCACCAATAAAAAGCAATTTTATTCCCCAAGCCATTTAAAACATTCATGTCCAAAGCATTGTAGCAAACGTTGGTTTCGCCACCTTCCATCCATTTTATTTGCACGGGACTTTTGGTTGAATCGAAATTGTAACTGCAGCAGTTTTTGTTGGGTTTTGTTTTCCAGGCGAACTCGTTCGCTATTTGCTTCCAAAATATATCTGGATTATCCACGGAGACCTTGTACAGTTTATGGTAGTCTTCTATGGATTTTATTTCGAAGTTATGAAAACGAACTTTCGGAGCTGGTGAAATGGTCTTTTCAGAATGACCGTTCGTCGCAAAGTCCGGCATCTTGAAATGGCAAAAAGAGAAGTTCGAATAAAATTTATATATATTAAAAACTTATACTTATAAAAGCAATTCTAAAAACTACGAACGCTAAAGTAAATTCATGATCCTTCAAGAAGTTCGGAGAATAAAATAAGTACCACGAAGATGCGATAATGCTTCCAAGAAAAAAAAAAATAATAAGCTGCAAACGAGAGAAAAATCTAAAATTAATGAGAGGACGGTGGCGGCAGCGGTTACCGTCTTATATGACTTCTGCACAAAGCTTCTCACTTGACGTCACAGGTAGGAAAGAGGTTCAGCCAATTGGGGAACCTGTCAGCCGACTAGAACGTGAAACAAAGGTTCCTTTTTTTCTTTCTTCTTCTTATTTGGCTTGCATACAATTTTTTAATCTTTGTTTTTAAAGGAAATAAATTATGTAAGATGAACTTGAAAATTTAAATTTTGCAATGAAATTGATTCTAAACAAATTAGTTTTCAAAATGAATCATCTTTTTTATTTTTTTTTATTTTTGCATATCAGATAATTAAAAAAGAAATTTCATCAGTTCAAAAAAAAAAAAAAAAAAAAATGATAACGCGCAAAAATAAACATGCCATAAACGCTATTTTTTAAATAACTCGTCACTTGAACTTTAAGAAATCGACATCAAGTTATGCTAAGAGATTATTAATAGAATTGAAATATTCCATATGAATCACTCATACGATAAGATTATGATATACTTTCTATTACGATAAGTTGTATAAGAACACTCAACAAAATAATTTTCAGAACAAATCATTATTTTTTTCTTATCGGATTGTTACAACGAAATTTCACAAGTGTACAAAATAATGACGTGAAAATTAAGTGGTCACTGATAAAACGAAAATTATAAGAGCTGTATTTAAACAACTCGCCATTTCTTGACTTCGTGAAATCGAAATCACACCATGCTCTTAAGAAAGGGGGAAAGAATATTAATAGAATTAAAACATTCGATGTGAGTCATTTTCATGATAAGGCGCGCTCTTCTGAGATAACGGTGTGCGAGATGTTGCTCAATTTAGAATAGTTTCTGTTTCACTCCCTTTCCGCCGAAGCTCTTTCCATTCTTTGCTCAGCAGACGATGTTGTTGAAAAAGGGTGATGATGATCACGTGTTTAGACAAATGAGCACCGCTGCTCGTACATGCCGGCAGGGTTCAATGTTAGTGTGGAGGGATGTTTTTCAAAGACAACATCAAAACCGCTTAATGCGCTTTTTACAATAATTTCATATGAAATGGCGGCGAGAAAAAAAAAAAAATCATTCATTGTTAAAATATGCTACAAAATTAAAATTATAGTTTAAAAAAACTAGAAAACACGCTTTTAGAGTGAATCCAACTAAAAAGTAAAAAATAATTGTTAACATAAGAATAAAATGACTGAGGAGAAAATGAATGTCACTGTTCTAAAAGCGTGGGTTGCTGGATATCAATCGTTATAATTTTTCATTCCGAAATGCAGAGTTAGTTTAAAAATGTCATACGAAGCACCCACGCTTTTAGAACAGTGACATTCATTTTCTCCTCAGTCATTTTATTCTTATGTTAACAATTATTTTTTACTTTTTAGTTTGATTAACTCTAAAAGCGTGTTTTTTAGTTTTTTAAACTAGAATTTATTTTTTACTTTTAGTTTGATTAACTAAAAAGTAAAAAGTAGTAGTACTAAGTAGTGTTTTTAAACTATAATTTTTTTACTTTTTAGTTTGATTAACTCTAAAAGCGTGTTTTTAAACTATTATATTTAAATGAGGTCCCGGTACGGAGGACTGGAACCATAGTTCTTACAATAATTTAATTGTGAGTAAAACAAAGAGTAAATGCAAATAGGTCGAACCAACCAGGATTCGAACAGGGAATCTCCTGATCGGTATTCAGGCGCCTTATCCGTTGTGCCACTGTCCCACGTAGGTTTCAATGTCTTGAGTACTTTCATTCTACATGGGTTAAATGGCTCTTCATAAGTTAAAATAAAATCACTCCTCCTAGCGATCCTAATCATGATGAGATAATAAACGTATCAAAATATTTTAGTGTCGTCGGTCCTTGATAAGTCTACGATGTTTAAATTAAATCTGATCGCTTAAAGTAGGGCAAAATCGAGTCCAAAGAGTCAGTTACAAACAAACATACAGGTGAAACTAAAAGCGTATTAATAAAATCATGCATATGGATATTTTTCACATTCTTTTGAAGATAAAAAAAGATTTTATTTTTAAATTGTTCAGAAATATTTTTGTGTTTTTTTTTTTTTCTTAAAATAAAAAAAAAAGATATTTTTAACTAGAGAAAATGAACAAAGCTTTTTTCCCTCAGCGAAATTTTCTAGAATGACTCAACTGTGAAAAACAAACAGTTTGTTGCACAAATGGGGTCCTTATAGACAGTGATATGAAAAAGCTATTGGTTTATTTGAGAAGTATTGATCGATCTACTATTTATAAACATAAAATATATTCGATTGTTGCAATTATAATGCCATATTTTTATTATTTTTTTGAAGAATGAGTTTACAATCTTGTTTCGCGCTTGTTATTTTTAATATATTTCACCCAATTTTTCCTCAAATTTACTGATATTTTCATAAGAAATTAATAAAATAGAACCAGAAATTATGTATGCAGGAATAATATCATGATTTCGTTACATTTATTTCAACAAAATGGCATCAGCTATATGCAACTAATATATCGTTATCATGCCGCATGTTTCATTAAATGTATTGCCTGCGCATTAAACAAATGACCTTTCTAAATGGTATGGCAAGTGGAAAATTGCTCTTAACATTGACAAAAACCGAGGCCGTCTTCTTCAGCAAGAATCAAAAATATAAAAAACCAACTTATCTTTTGGAAATCAGAAACAAAATATCTTGGAATTTATCTTCAAAACATCTAACATGGAATTTTCCTTTTAACTATGTCAAACAAAAATACAGAAGAAACAGACTCTATTCCCTTATAGCAAGAAACTCGACCACGAGTAGACATAATAACGTAAACTGCTGATTTTCACCTCTATGCCGATACGTGCCTATGCCGCTAATTATAATGCTAAAATCTTGGAAGCTCCACAAAATAGGACCCTTAGACAAATAACGAATGCCAACTGGTTCATGAGAAACGCTGATATTCAAAGATCCATCTCCCTGCTACCTCTCAAGGAGTAGTGGAAAAACTTTCAGAAATACTCTTCAATACTATTGACAACCACCAACATCTGGGCCTTCAAGAGCACTCTAATTTTAAAAGACCTAGGAATATTCTGCTCTAACCTATCTAAATTCAATTTTGAAGCGTTGGAGTTTTTCCATTCTCACGATTTCCTTTAACCTCTGGGCATTGCCAATGTGTTCATTCTTTTATGTTTGTCACCACAGGAGATGAGGCCCCTGATAGCCACCAGTGAGCTCCAGTAATCTTCAACATCATCAGATGTTTCACTTTTTTTTTTTTGCTGGAATTATGTAATGCTTTTTCGTCCATTTTGTAAACTGATAAAGAATTGATACATAATAAGAATTGACACATAATAAGAATATAAAGAATTGATGAAAAATATATTTTGCATAAAAGCCAATGAATTTTTGAATGACCAATGCCTAATGCAATTTTTTGGTTCAATTTGGGTTGTTAAGTTTCCTACAAATATTGATTCCATTATTGATTATTGACATTTAAGAACATGCTGTGCATATATGACTATTGGCATTCGACTATAAGTTATAAAAGCCAAAGTGAATTAACGACTGCTGTACTAAACCTTTAATCAATTTTAACTCCAAATGAGTTTTTGAGAATCTAGTTGTTGGAGAAAGACGAAAATCGATGCATCCACTTCCTTTAGCAGAAGATTGAATTTAATATTTAAGAGAATTTCCCATTGAATGCAAAATTTCCCATGAGAATCTCATTAATTTTTTTTTTGAGAGAATTTCATATTAAAATCATAGGTAAGCAATCAGGGCCGGATTTAGATGAAAAGAGGCTATTCCACTTATTTCCCCTCCCATTTTTAAGTTTGTAAATTACAGGACAGATAATAAAATACATCATTGATGTTATATACAGGTACATCAATATGTTAAATGAAACAAGTTGTGATGGACACTCATCTTTATGATACACTTATGATCAGTTAGAGCTTATTTTTTACTAAAATTTTCGCCAATTTTGTTTACAACTGATTTAATTTTATTTACCAAAAACATTTAAGATCTAAACTTCAGCAGTACGAGTTTCCTAGAGAAATAATTATTTTAGAAAAAAAAAAATTGACTGTTTATTTTATCTGTAAAATGATTTTAAAATTGTCCAAAATTGATATTCGCTTTTTTGTTATATTTTCAACGTTCACAAAATTTTTTAAAACATGTTCACTATTAAAATGTTGTAGTATATTATATTTTTTTGAACAAATCAGTTTAATTGCCGAGCAATATTTCGTAATCAAGATTTAAAATTATGTAACATATATTTATTTCCTTTCTTTAATGCAAATATATATTATAATACAGTAAAAAAAGTATTTGGTTCGATTTTTGTTGTAACCAAGTGTAAAAGTGATGAATCAAATGATTTTTATTTTTGGATTTATATATATATATATATATATACCTAAAAATTTTGATTCATAAATTTATAATGATTCGTTTTAATGTAATATGTAATAACATACTGTGTTAAGCTTGATTTTAAATAGAATACGTTACTTTAAAATAAAGATAAGGTAAACAAAGTTGCATGGATACGAGTCCTGTATCCAGATGTGATTCAGAAAGCATCGGATTTAGACTACAATAAAATCTAAACAAAAAAAAAAATAAAATAATTTTTCTGACATTTAAGAATTATTTTTTTGTCAAAAAAAAAAGCTGCGTGATGTTTCTTTATTAATGTCTCATCAAAAAAAAAAAAATAAATAAATAAATTTTTTAAAGTAACATTAATTTGTAGACATTTTATGAATTTTTTATTAGGCTTCGAATATCTCCTGATTGTTTCTGAGCAACCACACGCTGTGCAACTTCATTTTGTTAAAGCACAGGCGACAGGAAGAGAGATTCTTGGCGGGTTCCCTCACCTTGGCGAGGGAAGAAAGAGCAGAGCTCAGCCAAGAAAAGACTCTTTTTGTGTTTGGGAAACAAGGGTTGGACCTCTTGTTTCACTTGTGTATGCAACGAACTAATCACCCACGTGCAAATGAGGGTAGGACGTTGCCCTCCGAGGAGACTTTGGAAGGGTAACTGCACTGCATTTGTGTGTTGTACGGAAAAAGCCTTGAAAATCCCATTTCGGCAGTTTGACTGTCGTCTTAGACACGTTGTCACGATCGTAGTCGAGTCTCCTTCTTTCTGAAAAAGCAGTGACTGAAATCGTTAGAGGATTTGAATGAACCCTCCTGCACGCTGGTTAGGCATGTCACAGCCATAGAGCAGTAATAAAATAGAGAGCGTGCTCCTATTCTAAAGAAACAGAAAGTTGGAGCAAATGGCTCCATATCATCTATATCATACATCTTGGTCATTTTCGTACTAGAAATGGCGCTGTATCGCTCTTTGGGCCCCTTTACCCAGATCCTTTGCCACGCTCTTTGGCTCCTGTTTTTTTTTTACGCATTTATTTAGAAAACGTAAACAAGCTACGAAACTATTCTGAAAATGCCGAGAAATGTCAGTAAATTCTTCTTCTCAAGTTATTTAAGCATATGATTACTAAAAATAAATAGTTACGAGAAATGTTATTTTCATTTTACAGCTCTGTTCATTTTTGTGCGAAATGTAATAATACATTACAAAAAGTTAATGTAAATAAACAATTTAATTTTGAATAATTTTGGTGAGAAAAATATGACAGAAGAAAATTTATGAATGGCATGCAAGTGCCAAATATTTAGAAATTACAATTGCTTGGAGATAAAAAAATTTTTACCATTTCTTTGAATAATCGTTGCATGACAGTTGATCTTTTCCTCCCTTCACGCCACCATCAGAATGTGACAAAACTCGCGAAGCTACTATCGCCTACGCTAAACTACAAAACCCTGAAATATCAGCCTAAAACTATTTCTAAACGAGTACAGTCCATATAAGCTCATTTTCCCACAGCACAGCAAGTAAGCAAAGCGGCCCGTCCCGTACAAAGGAATGGCAGAGTGACCACTCCTGACACTGGCCAGCGCCGATTGTAAAAGTCAAGTGATAATCATTATTTCCCCAAACTAGCAACCCCGATACGAACTGTGTTATATTACTAATGTCTGATTACCACTTGGCCACAGGCCAGACTGTAAAATATATTATAAGAAAATGCCGTAGCCCTATTTAATTTTTTTGAACAAATCAGCTTAATTTCCGAACAAAATTCGAATCAAAAGTTAGTAAAAATAGAAATAAATTTCCACAAAGATAACAAATGAATTCCTTTAAATTTTTACGATTAGGCTTTGGATATCTTTTTTGCGTGTTCTAAAAATCAAATGAAACAGTTCGCAGAGCTCTCGCAAATTGTTCCGATCTGTTCTTCCGGGTGATGCTTCGGAGCAGAGATTCTCGGCGGGTTCCTCACCTTGGCGAGTGGAGAAACAGCACCTCCCAGCCAAGAAAGTATTTTAAGGTGAACAATTTCAGGATGACGAAATGTTCGAGTCTGCATTCTCCCCCTCAACGGATTAACAAGAGTACAGCTCTCATCTTTGTATCTGTTCGGGAGATTACGAATGAACTCGTGTAAAAATTAATTTTAATTCGGAATTAAAATTAATTTTTAATAAAAACGCAGAGTACTTTGTGCTACCTCATATTGTTCTAAGACATGAGCGGTATCGTACCTTTGTAGCAGTCACGTGGCTTCACAAACATTTGAAAAGTCTGAAACTACATGAATGAAGAATCGGGGGAAACAAATTCAATAACTCACATATCTGTAAACACAGTTAGTAAGTACTTAACAGTAGATGAGTAAATATTTTTAATTCATTAAAATTAAAAAAATTTTTTACTCTTTCAAAGATGCAGTATTAGCAGTCATTCAAAGGAGTTCTAGATTTGCTTGCAAAAATAGATATTCTGTAAAAGATAACAGCATTGAATTACCAAAATATTATACTAAATATTTTAAGACAAAAGTGCACATTTTAAGCACATTAAATCTTATTATTATTTTTAATATCTTAATTACATCTTATTATTATTTTTTTTTTTCATGTCATATAGAATAAGATCTTCTTTCAGCGTTGACCTTTTCATAAGTATCATAAAATAGGGCGCTCAACGCTTGCTGACTTGCAGTTATGCTACTGGCTGGATTATTGAAGGAATACAATTAAATTACTTTTTAACATTCATCCCTAGAATTTGGGAAATATGAAAATTATTTTTTATGAATGAGTCTGACTTTGACTCCAAATTCAACCCAGGATGCCCGTCTTCCCATCTATCTGATATTTAGTGTACGTACTATGCCCATCTAGCGCGCAGTAGGATAGAAGTTCGAATCAGCCGGCCGCATTGCTGTGCTCATTTCTTTTGGAAAAGGGAAGACTGGAGAGCGATTGTCATAATGCGTGTCAACTACTTCTTATTGACAGACAGGCTGCTTTATGGGAGTTTTCCACGGTTTTCTTCCATACGACACGCACGTGGGAATACTTACCCCTAATAGTCTTCCCGTAAGGCACTGTTCTCCCTCAACACCAATCGGTCATCTGCATGAGGCTCACCGATGTTGCATGCTTATTTTTCTATCTGGTAGATGGTTACATAGCTCTAGTTATTGGGGTAAAGAGTGGAGGATAAAAAGTCTACATATTGAACGTGTCCATACCTGGCGTATCGAGGCGAACACCATGATAAATTATATCGTTTATCGAGTTTTTGCACTGCGGTCATTGTTTCAAAAATTTTCCAACAAAAAAGCATGAACCTATTTGTGGACCAATGTTAGCGTGCGCAGCTAGCATGTAGGGAAGGATCAGGTTCGAATCCACTGGAGGCGTTGTTACTGTCGCTGCTTTCAGAAACGAGGCGAATCGTTGACAATCGGGACAATGCTATGTAAAGCATTTAACGTCGATCATCATGTTTCATGAGGGGAGTTTTCCGAGTTTTCTTTATACGATTGACAAATGAGGGGCAGTTACTAATTTATTTCATTTACCGGGGCTCTGTAGTCCCCCTACTACTTAGAAAGGCGAAGATTTAAATACGAAGACCCAAGACATTATTGGTGTCAACATGGGTTGCCGTACTTTAAATAAGGCGATCACTTTTTATGGTAGGTCTAAAAATACTTCAAGGTTACGGGATGTAAATAAAAACACATTATTTTAATCCATTATTTTAATTTCCATTCTGGATTTTAATCGCAGGTTCCTTTTTCAATATATCAAAACAACGTGTTTACATTCTAAATGATTTTCTTATAACTAAAGGGGGAAAAGATTATCTTAATTACCAAATAAATAAATATTTATAAATAGAAAAGTGTTTACGAAATAAACTGTTGCCAGATACTTTAAACAGGGGAATTTTTTTTCTTACAACTGTTATGTTTAGTTCAGTCATCAATTATAAGTTGAAATTCAGTCGTCAACAATCTGGTCTGTCAAAAAATATTTTGACTTCATTAAAATATTATTTCCCTTTTCTTATTTATTTATTTTATTCAATTCCTTCTATTAGCTCACATTCTCCCTATATATATCTTGTTCAAATTTTCAATCGTTCATAAGATACTTTTTATTCATCCACTCAAGATCAAATACATTTTTTTGAACTTGCAGTGGATGACACTGAGGTTAATACAGTTTTTCAAATATTAATTCCTTCATTAAATTTAATTAATTCATTTTTTTTTTTAGATTTAAGTTGTCTGTATCTACCCATCGAGGGCGCCAGATAAACTTTAAAAAATGAATGGAAATTATTTGTAAAGGACTTTCTGCAATAGAATGAAAAAAAGTAGGAATTGACTTTAAAAAATTTTTTTTTTTATATTACTTGTTTTTTAGTTGAAACCCATTTAATGGTGAAAATTTAGAAAAGTCGAAAAATTCATTTTGACAAATAATTGAAATTATATATTGATCACAAATATTTTTTGTTTATAAAAAAATGGTAAATAAAGGAGGGAAAAATTAACATTCTAGATAAAAATATATTTTTAACAATAAAACTTCATCATCATACTGATATATGAAACCGCAATTAAATATTATAAAATGGTTTGCAAAGATAAAAAATCTTACTATGCATTAGAATACCGTACATGGGCAGTAGATATAAGCAAAAATAATTCTGTAAATTAAACTTACATAAAAAAACTTACAAAAAAATTAATAGTTTAAAAAAAAAAAAAACACGCTTTTAGAGTTAATCAATCTAAAAGTAAAAAATAATTGTTAACATAAGAATAAAATGACTGACGGGAAAATGAATGTCACTGTTCTAAAAGCGTGGGGTGCTCGATATCAATCGTTATAAGTTTTCACTAGTTTCATTCCGAAATGCAGAGTTAGTTTTAAAATGTCATACAAAGCACCCCACGCTTTTAGAACAGTGACATTCATTTTCTCGTCAGTCATTTTATTCTTATGTTAACAATTATTTTTCACTTTTTAGATTGATTAACTCTAAAAGCGTGTTTTTTAGTTTTTTTAAACTATTAATTTATTTTTTACTTTTTAGTTTTAAAAGCGTGTTTTTTAAACTATTCATTTATTTTTTACTTATTAGTTTGATTAACTCTAAAGGCGGGATTTTTTAAGTTTTTTTAAACTATTAATTAATTTTTTACTTTTTAGTTTGATTAACTCTTTTTTTTTTTTTCTAATGCAGCTGGCAAATAGACCGTGATCTTTCGCCATAATGGCTGCACCTATGTTACTCACTTTGCATTACCCAGGGGAGCGTGTAACTTGATGGTAAGCCACGGAGTAACAATGCCCCCGCAGCGCTCTACGATCCTATTAGGACCGGGACCTACGGCTTAAAGTGGATTCCGAACCACTACAAACACCCATGGCAAAGCCGGGATTTGAACCCGATACCTGCGGTACCGAACGCCAGAGCGCTAGCCATTCGGTCATCAGTCCCCTTGATTAACTCTAAAAGCATGTTTTTTTAGTGTTTTCAAATTATATTTAAATGAGGTGTAATTGTAATTGTGAGTAAAACAAAGGCTAAATGCGAATAGGTCGAGCCAGCCAGGATTCGAACAGGTAATCTCCCTGATCCGTAGTTTGTCCCACGTAGGTTTGAATGTCTTTACTGAATACTTTCATTCTACATGGGTTAAATTGCTCTTCATAAGTTAAAATAAAATCTCTAATCCTGACGATCTTAATCATGATGAGATACTAAACTTATCAAACTATTTTAGTGTCGTTGGTCTTAAGTCTACAACGTTTAAATTAAATCTGATCGTTTAAAGTAGGGTAAAATCGAGCCCAAAGAGTCAGTTACAAACAAACAAACAAACATTCAGGTGAAACTAATATAATAGCGTATTAAAAGAATCAACTGTTTTCTTTCTGAAAGATGCCTGTAAATGTTTCTTTGCAGCTTAAATAGTGTATATGAGGAGAAACAGATCTCAGGGGAAAAAGTCAGTTACATACATACATACATACATACATACATACATACATACATACAAACAAACAAAAACATACAGGTGAAGCTAATAAAAGCGTATTAAAAACATAAACTTACAAAAAACTTGTTACAGTTCATTGCTTTACATAATCAGTATTTCTTTCTTTTTTATACTAATTTAATTAAATTGCGTCCATGCTATTCCTCATGCATTGTTAATCCCATCGTGTTTTCTTATTTTTGTATGCTAATTTTAATTTTATTGACGTGTGTTTATATTGTTCCGCGTGATAATCTGGTCAATCTAATCAGGTTTTTCTGTTTATGTATGTAAATTCTAATTTCACTGATGTGTGTTTCGCTTACTGACCTAGCCATTCTGATGAGTTTTTCTCTTTTTTGTATGCTAATTCTAATTTCAATGCCGTGTGTTTATGTTGTTCCGCTTGCTAATCTGGTCAATCTAATCAGGTTTGTCTGTTTTTGTATGTTAATTTTAATTTTATTGGCGTGTGTTTATGTTGTTCCGCGTGTTAATCTGGTCAATCTAATCAGGGGTTTCTCTGTTTGTATGTTAATTCCAATTTCATTGATGTGTGTTTATGTTGTTCCGTATACTTACATGATCGGAGCTATTGAAAGTTTACTTCTTTATGTATGCTTATTAATACATTGCATAATTTACTCTCAGTTAATAAACTTTAATAAATCCTATTAATACGTTGGACGTTAAATGTGTAACAACATATATTGCAATACATAAACATATTTTCTGCAATGCATCACAATGAAGTGATCCTAGCAGAAGAGATAAGAATTCAAAAACGCAACATTAACGTTTCATAAAAATTCGAATTCAACTCAACTGGACAGATTCAAAACAAATAAAAAAAAACAAACAAAGTTTATTTCTTCGTTTTAATAAAAGAAAACCTTGACATCTCTGCTCGTAAACAACTATAAAATAAGTAGACAACATTTTCCTGTGGGCTGTTTTCTGTTTTCACAGTGTCAGAAACGTTTGCAATAAGCAGCGCAATCAAGAACATGGTCAAACAGCGAGGCCAAACACTTTCATTGTTAACCAACCGGCCAGGGTAAGAAATGCATGATCTCATGGATATGCATTACTTATTCAATGATTAAGCTAACAATTAGAAATTATTATAGAAATTTAAGACAAACACAATCTTTATTGATTATTTTATCGAACAGTTAAATCTCAGCTGAAAAGTAATGAACAAAGGAAATTTTGAAAACTCCAAGCTGTTAAATGGACATTGTCAAACTTTCTGTATTTTCTTTCCCATCAGTTGACCTTATGTACCATTTATACCACGAACGGTCCAATGAACAGGTGCTTTCCGGAAGAACTTTCAGGAAAATGAATCTCATGTTAATTAGTTACAAGGATATTTTAAAAATATTTAAATGATCATACATTTATAAAAAAAGCCACCAAAGGGTTTATAATATTAACAGATCCAGTTTTCTTGTGATCTTAGCCAATTCGTTGCTTTCTTCCTCAATTGGATCATTTTGAGTGTAGCATTTCATAAATGTATGAATCACCCTCAAGGCTATTATTGTATTGTATTATTGATGTATTCATTTTCGATCCCCTGTATGTCAAAAAAATTTTTTATTCAAGCATCTTAAATTTTATAATTATTTCTACTTTTTTACATATAAAAATATCTATGTTTCCGACCTCTTGATAATAGAAATATTTTTTAATTTTACTCTATCAGTATCAGTTATTTCAAATTGTAGTGAATTTTCAAAATTTGAAGAATTTTTAATTGTAGATCCTGATAAGTCGACCTATATTTTAGAAAATAATTTTGATAAATATTGTCTTCCTCTACAAAACTTGATAACATTTTATATTTTTTAAATTGCATAACAAGTGAAACATTTTTCCTTTGCACCCCATTATGCAATGTATACTATTTTCCTCGAGTTATTCTTTTGCAAAATTCACATAAATCTGAATCTCTATTCATCATTCAGAAATTCATTCATTTTTATCTCCATATAGCAAAGAGCACTAGTTGAAGTAGTTGCCATACTTCTCGTTCAACAAGAAACTAATTTCAATGCAGTTATAGTAAAACATGACTGAAAAGATTTTCCCCAAACATTAACCCATAACCGATTGACCTAATTCCAGACTTATTATTTGTAAGTTCGTATAAACAGCAAACATTTCCACGCCCTCGGGCTTGGAAAACGTTTTCAAAGTTGAGCTTCTCCGTCAGTTGCTTCTGCTTTAGTTTCTCCTGTGGTTTAGACATATAAAACTGGTTCTGGTGGAACATAAATACATAGTACAGAATATATAGTTTATTGGAAACGTTTTTATAATATCCGGGGTTTTTTTTCCAATTTATATCACTAGTATTGATAATCTTTAAAATTCCTCATTTTACTGCTGCATTTTTGAGGGAATTATAATTGAAATCCTTAAACTAAGCTGGAATAATAAAGTTATATTTCATCTAAATCAGATCCTTTCTGTAACAAAATAATTTGGAAGTATTTGTAATGTAAAAGTTTCAGTGAAGAAAAAGAATTGCAACAGAAGTAATAGTCAAGTAATAAATGCATATCGTCGTAATATATGCTTTCTCAGATTATTTCAGTTTTTTTTTTCCAGCGCGGAGTCCCACATAATTTATTATTCTTTTAATGAAATCATAGAACAAGAAGGCCACGAGCCTCATATAATCACTGGATTTACATAAATACACAAACATATACATATGAGGGAAATTATTGAAAAAAAAAACAAAAACCTTCTCTATATATATGAGCCGATAGGTGTCATACCATTCACAGAAACTGAACAAGATTTTGGGTTTAAGGTATTTTGAAGTACGAAACACAAGAGTTATACTCTAACTGTTACGGTTACAGTGACAAAATTGCGAACATTTCAAAAGGCAACACCATTTTTTTTATTAGAATGTGATCTCCTTACCGAGAAATCATAAATAGCATGGTAAAGGTGTCTATAGTACGGAAATTGCTGGCACTAGACAGATCTTTCAAATCAGATACAAATTGCGGATTAGATACATACACTTGGGATTTTCGGTTATCCCTACAAGCAGAAATCCACAGGAGTGAGATCGGGATCCTTGGTGGCCACGGAAACGTGAAAAGGCGGGAGATAGCTGTGTCATTAAACTGTTGTATTAAGTAACATTTTACAAAATCCTCCAAATGTGAGGGGGAGGAGCGCCATCTTGCATTCACACTGCATCAGATAAAGCATTTCGCTGTTGTAAATCATTATTTCCAATGGCAAGGCAATACAAAAATGGGAAAAACACAAAATAAAGAAGAAAATGCATGTGAAAGAGTTCAACAAAGTTGACCGAAGTCATTGCTTCAAGAGTTCTCCAGCTTTCCAGTATCTCATCGTCTCGGATTCGCCACAAAGTGGCAAGCTACGATGACCAGATGAGCTCTACTCATCAGATCCGCCGCGGCCTGGTGGCCAAGTGGCTCAGCACTCCAGCCTTTGGTATCCCAGGCTTCAGGTTCGAATCCTGGCGGTGGCATGGATATTTGTGAGTGGTTCGGAATTCACGTTAAACTGTAGGCCCCGGTCTAATTAGCCCAAAGTGTACACAACATGACCGTAGAGCGACAAACCAAACCATCAGTTCCACCAAATCGCAAAGAATGCAGTTTGATTCGTCAAAAATCCTAATGTGATGTCGATGTTCATTAGATCAGTTCTTTTATAGTGAGAGAAGCCACCAGCAATTCATTGCTATACCTGTTGTAAATCATGAATTACGCAATTAGCCAAATTTCGAGATAGCAAGCACTCAATACTGTACACGTTTGTAGATCTTTGGCAGGGACCTCTTTAAAAGGTCGGAGAATGATGGTACTTCTTATACCGCACCACATTATCGCTTTACAGTCACGCCCTCACACGTGAATAAAAATGTCGAAAATTATATGACGCACACACACATATATATATTTTTTTTTCCTTACAGATATTTAAAAATAAATAAAAGGATATTACGCTTAATTGTACATCAATTGAATCAGTATTTGATTCAATTCGGGTTTTGTAGCGACTCATCATAAATGATTTTTACTTTTGGATTTATTTTATATCTATTATCTTTCATTATATATCAACAACTTCACGAAGGCACTTTCGAAATGGATTATGTCTTTCGATCATGTACATTTCAATCTTTCATCCACATCTAAAAATATTTTATTACCAATTGTTATTTTTAAAAGCGGCATAGGACGCACGAAAAGCGCTGACAAGCCTGACTGCTTAACACTATGTTGTTGTGAAAGGGACAACAATGAACCCATGGTCGCCACTCGTAACATAAAACCCAAACCGCTTTTCAGCAACTTAAGTATAAGAACTGTATCTTCTTTCTCTGGCATCAGCACTTAGCTGCATCGCAAACAACTATAGTAGGTTATTTTTAAAAGCAAAATGGGCATAGGACGCACGAAAAAAGCGCTGACAAGCCTGACTGCTTGACACTATGTTGTTGTGAAAGGGACAACAATGAACCCATGGTCGCCACTCGTAACATAAAACCCAAACCGCTTTTCAGCAACTTAAGTATAAGAACTGTATCTTCTTTTTCTGGCATCAACACTTAGCTGCATCACAAACAACTATAGTAGGTTATTTTTAAAAGCAAAATGGGCATAGGACGCACGAAAAGCGCTGACAAGCCTGACTGCTTGACACTATGTTGTTGTGAAAGGGACAACAATGAACCCATGGTCGCCACTCGTAACATAAAACCCAAACCGCTTTTCAGCAACTTAAGTATAAGAACTGTATCTTCTTTCTCTGGCATCAACACTTAGCTGCATCACAAACAACTATAGTAGGTTATTTTTAAAAGCAAAATGGGCATAGGACGCATGACAAGCCTGACTGCACACTATGAAAGGGACAACAATGAACCCATGGTCGCCACAAGCCTGTATAAGAACTGTATCTTCTTTTTCTGGCATCACACTTAGCTGCATCACAAACAACTATAGTAGATTATTTTTTAAAACTGCACACTATGTTGTTGTGTAGAAAGGGACAACTGCATCACAAACTATAGTAGGTTATTTTAAAAGCAAAATGGGCATAGGACGCACGAAAAGCGCTGACAAGCCTGACTGCTTGACACTATGTTGTTGTGAAAGGGACAACAATGAACCCATGGTCGCCACTGAACCCATGGTCGCCAGCAACTTAAGTATAAGAACAGGTTATTTTTAAAAAAATACCATGGTCGCCCTTTTCAGTTGCCGTGAAAGGGACAACAATGAACCCATGGTCGCCATAAAAACCCAAACCGCTTTTCAGCAACTTAAGTATAAGAACTGTATCTTCTTTTGGCATCTTAGGCATCAACACTTGCTGAACCCATGGTCGCCACTCGTAACATAAAACCCAAACCGCTTTTCAGCAACTTAAGTATAAGAACATCTTCTTTCTCTGGCATCAACACTTAGCTGCATCACAAACAACTATAGTAGGTTATTTTTAAAAGCAAATGGGCATAGGACAAGCCTGACGAAAAGCGCTGACAAGCCTGACTGCTTGACACTATGTTGTTGTGAAAGGGACAACAATGAACCCATGGTCGCCACCCATGGTCGCCACTAACATAAAACCCAAACCGCTTTTCAGCAACTTAAGTATAAGAACTGTATCTTCTTTCTCTGGCATCAACACTTAGCTGCATCGCAAACAACTATAGTAGGTTATTTTTAAAAGCAAAATGGGCATAGGACGCACGAAAAGCGCTGACAAGCCTGACTGCTTGACACTATGTTGTTGTGAAAGGGACAACAATGAACCCATGGTCGCCACTGTAACATAAAACCCAAACCGCTTTTCAGCAACTTAAGTATAAGAACTGTATCTTCTTTCTCTGGCATCAACACTTAGCTGCATCACAAACAACTATAGTAGTGAAGCAGCGCACGAAAAGCGCTGACAAGCCTGACTCACCCACTGCATAAAACCCAAACCGATAAAAAAACATTGTCTTTAATTTTTAAAAAATATAGCACTTACTGTTTAATTGTCACGTAAAACAAATATGCAATAAACTTTTTATAGCTGACTTTTAGCTGAAAAATGTACAATTTTTGTTTGCTTTCCATACGTTACACGACATATTGTATCCTTTTTGCAATTCTTCTTACGCCAATCATGTCACGAAGATATTTAAAGAAATTAGCAACAAAAAAATGACATCGAAGTTCATGATGACTTTTTTAAATACAAATATTGAACAATATTATCGTAAATATTGAATATCACAAATATTGAACAATATTGTACAATTGTACGAATATTATATATTAAACAATATTGTAGAAATATTGAACAATATTATGCATTGAACAATATTATACATTGAAGAATATTGTACAAATATTGAACAATATTATGCATTGAACAATATTATACATTGAACAATATTGTACAAATATTGAACACTATTATGCATTGAACAATATTGTACAAATATTGAACACTATTATGCATTGAACAATATTGTACATTGAACAATATTATATATTGAACAATATTGTACAAATATTGTATGAATATTTTTAAGTGCAAATATATGTACAGCAAAATATTGACTACGCTGTAAGAAAATTTTTATCAGTTTATTATCTATAAAACATACATGTTTATGTTGGTGTGCATTTAAAATATATGTTTATGTCATTAAAGTGAGTATGCAATTAAAATTTCAACCAAAAATTAGTAAATGCAGAAAGATTATATCTATATTTTTTTGTGTTGGATTATTTCCTTGTTGTACGTTTCGACGTTTTATTTTAGTGTGCATTTTTGGCATCCTTTTTTAACCATCAAAATAAATTGTGAAATGGATTTTATGTAATATTCTTTAAAATATTTGTTCAAAAAAATAAGTTCATTTTTTTCCGGTAAAATGTGTCTATAAAGCTGAATAGATTGTCCTCTTCTCTAAAAATAAACAAAGGGAAAAGCTAAGAAATAGTAAGGACGTCATATTCTTATTCTTTAGAATTAAGAATAAAGGAAAATAATAATAAATGAATGACATAACATGAAATGAGAGTACAATCTATTGAAATAGAATTCATTTGACGAACTGCTGTCGTCGTTAAATCTAAAACTTGAAAAATAAAAATTCTATTAACTATGTAAACCTTCACCTTCAATTTGCCCTTGAAATATTAGTTGGAAGCTCTTCAAAAAGATTCCCGAACAGCGAACGATTTCCTCGTCGCCCAACCCGCATTCAGGCGAAAGGAAAAGTTCTAATTTCGGAGAGAATCAGCGATTGATGGGCTCTCGACAGCTGCCATTTTTTATTTATTTATTTATTTATTTTTTATCTCTTGCTTTCACACCAGCAAAGGAGTGTGTCGTCGTGGTGGTGACGAAATCGAGTTGAAAGAGTTATTAAGAAAACACTTGATGAGAACGGTATTGAGACTTAAGGTGCTCTCTGGTTGAGATATTGGAAGGGAAATAAGATTCAATGATTTTTATGTGTCAGAACAAAGTGAGCAGGAAATATCAAGACACTTTTCAAGCACACATGAAAAAGGCGAATTTTTAACCTTCCTCTACAATAATTTTGCGTTCTCATTTTTGACCTCTTATTTTGATAGAATAGATTGAACACTAGTCGTGTTCTATACATTTTCCTCCTTTGTGTGGTATAAATGTACGTGACGTTATAGCCTTTGTTACCCTCTGAAAAAATCACGCGATGTACACAATCCAATTATAAATCGTTCCGAATTCAGCAGTCAGTTACAAGTTTTAAACATTTTTTTTTTCTTGTAAAAATTAGTTTTATGTCTTATGTATGAAATGTGTTTGAAATTTTACTTCATTATTTATCTGATTTTACTTCGTACTGAATTTTACTTGTTCTAGCTACTGACATTTTAGATTCTAACAATTTAATTTTACTAGAATTTAAAACGTACTTTCGTTCGGCACAGCAGGGCCAAATCTGGTCCTTGTACCATAAACCCCAGCCAACCAACCAATTGAAAAAAATCAAAATGTCAATAATCGGAAATTCTTCTTACTTACTTATATCTTCTTCTTCAATGGAGCAACAGTCCCAGAGTCAGCCAAGGTCGAATGCCAACTGACAGATTACGAAACATGAAAAGTTTTTCCTTTTTTTGTGAACCATACGCTCTACAGTCATATTAGACCGGGCCTACGGTTTAAAGTGGATTCCGTACCATCCTTGACATCCATGACTCCGCCGGGGTTACGAACCCGAAATTTGTGGCACAGAGCTCTAGACCCTCGGTCAAATGGAGATCGATTTGCAAAAGCTAAGTGAAAGAGTGGAGAGACACATATCACACTATTAAATTAATATTTTTTAATAATTTCATTCTTTTATTTCGCTTATATTTATATATTTCTCAAATTTCCTTTTTAGTGTTATATATTTCTTTATAATGTGCGTTTAGTATCATTATTATTATGCTATCTATCTTTACGTGCAAGAATGATAGTAAACACTATAATAATTCATTATGTTTCAATTTTTTTCTCCAAAAAATATCTACAGTGTGGCTAAATCTAATATGGGGATATATAATGTTATATGCGACCCGCGTAGTTAGGATGCATTTCCAAAGTGGCTTGCAAGATCATTTGAGTTGGCCACCCCTGATTTACATTATGCTATTACTAGCTGACAGTTACTGCTTTAATAAGACAGTTCTAGTCAAACACTTAGTAAACACAGCCACAGATTTGTTGTTGTTTCAGCAGACCATTCTTCACGTTTGTTTTATTCTTCATCTTCTTTCAGGTTTCAGGTTCTTGAAAGGTCTTTTACAGCTTCACTTTTAGACAGGAACAATGTAGCCTTATGACTGACTAAATCTCAAGTCAGCGCTCTTCGAGTCATATGAGACCGAACCACTCCAAACATCCATGACACTGCTGGGACTCGAGCCTGAAACCAGTGGCACCGGGCGCCAGACACTAGGCCATTCCGGCCTCAAGTTCAGATTATATTATTTGATTGTGCATAGGTAAACATTAATTGCCCTGAATCCACTTTTTCACGCAGATAGATTTGTACACTTATTTTTTTATGATGTTATCTGATTCTTGGCTAGAACTTGGAAGAAATAAATCGCAAGCTGACAGAGTTAAATGGTGTTCGAAACTGTTGATGCTTATCGCACAGTTATTAATGGAATGTCATGCTTGGAGTCGTTATACGCGATGACATTTTAATCCAATGATTTATAAAAATCATCCTCGTTAAGTATTGACGGAGGACGTTCAAGGGAATCAAAAATAGAAGCGAGCGTGATGTTCTGCTGTTATCTCTCTCCCAGCACGTTTTATACCTGCATTTAAAACGAGTTTCTCTTTAATGCCTTCTTTTAAATCATTCCAAATGAATAATGTCTCATTCGATAAGTTACACTAGTTTAAACTGAAAATACAAAACTGCAAGTACATTTAATGAAGCGGAAAATCCACCAAAAACACATTATTGCGAACTCGCAAGATATTACATAAGTTCTTTTATACTTAATGTGGTTGTTACTTATCCCACGTGGTAGATATCTAATCTAGACCAAGCCCACGAACCCGTGTGGACTCATGGTTGAAGGGGAAGGAAGCAACTTCTGTTGTGATGGAGCATCCTTAAGTAGAAGTCTGACTTTGGCTCCGTGACGCTCTCGCAGTCATAGGAGACCGGGACCTGCGGCTTAAAGTGGATTCCGAACCACTACAGACATCCATGGCACCGCCGGGACTCGAATCGAAACCTGTGGCACCGAGCACCAGACACTCGGCCATTCAGGCCCTTCTTTTACACTTAAGGATTTAATATGACCTTTTAGGAGTAATCACTGAACCATTTTGTTAAAAATTTTTTTAGTTAATTAATTTGGTTAATTAATTTTATTAGTTAATTTATTAATGCTTTAATTTGTTAAAACATTTTCGCAGCTGTGTGGTATTTTATTAGGTATCAAATTTAATGTGTGCTGTGTTGGCATAAGTATTTTTATTACCAGAAGATTTAGATTATTTATTCGATCAATTATTTCGAGTTTTAATGTTGAATGCGTTTGAAATGGGCATTGAACGATAAACGTTCAGAACAGGTGGAAAACACGACAAGACCCTCTTTCAGCCTCACAAGATAAGGTCACTTGTTCAAAAAACTATTTGGATGAACTTCGAGGGGAAATTCCCACCCCATCTGCCGTAGTCTCAGACAGTGCTCCATCTGATCACAACTTGTTTCGATAGATGATGCATGGCTCATTTTAGAGCACTTACATTTTTTTGAATGACAACTGGCAATTGGCGTACCGATTACGGATTACCCATGGGGACTGACCCCTTGACCTTAATTCATATATAAAATTTACGATTATGAATCGGCTGCTTAATGTTAGTCTACGGTAAAAATAAAGTTTCTAAAAATTTTAAAAAATGGTACTATGAAAATACTAAAAATAAGGAATACTAAAGAAATACTAAAAATAAATAAAAGTAAGATAAAAAATGAGAAGTTAAAATTAAAAATTGAAAGGGTTTAAATTAAAAATTCGGTACAATGAGGGACCCGTTGTATATGCCATACAAATATTGTATATGATTAAAGATCAAGATTGCTGAACGTGTGGGCCATAACGATGAATCTGCAAGAAAAAAAAAACTTTAACTTTTAATCTATCGTTGTTGTTGTTGCTATCGTATCCCTTATGGAAAAAGTGAGGGGCAGCCTCTGTTGTGATGGAGCAGCCGTAGGTAGAAGTCTAACTCTTGGTTCTGTGACGCTAAAGAAGGTGGGCAGTGCCATCCGGGAGGACCTTTTAGGGAAAACTACCCCACATTTGTATATCGTATGGAAGAAACCCGGATAATTCCCACCAATTTGTCTGACTCTGAGGCAAGATGTTGAACATCACAAATGCCATCGAGACTCCGCGTTTTTTGAAACAGTGCGTACAACAAAGCCGCCAGCGGATGGAACCTCAGTCCTCACCAGCGGCCCACGTTGTCACTGCGCCATGAGTCGGGCACTTTTAATCTGTATCTGTATCTAATTAAAAACATTGAGGTGGAATTTGTTTTTATAAACGCAAACGACATAATACAGAAAAACAAGTAATATCATAAAAAATTTTTTTTAAGTCAAATTACTTTTTTTTTCATTCTATTGCAGAAAGTCCTTTTATTAATTTTCATTCATTTTTTTAAGTTTTTATCTGGCCCCCTCTATGGGTAGATATATGCAACTTCAATCTAAAAAAAAACTAAAATGAATGAATTGAATTTAATTAACTGAATTAATATTTGAAGAAAAACTGCATTCACGTCCAGTGTCATCCACTACAAGTTAAAAAAAAAAAAATGCATGTGTACTGAGTGGATGAATAAAAAGCATTTTATGAACGATTGAAAATGTGAACAAGATATACAGAGGAGAGTGTGAGCTAATAGAAGGAATTGAATAAAGTTTCACGAGTAGCTCGAATATCGTTTGCTTGACAAAATTGCAAATAAATCTGGCAATACCACTTGATTAGAATAAAACACGCATACTAGAGTACTTTTTCGTTCTTATAGAAATTAAATTTTTTTTTCATAGCAAGCAATGCAGCTCTCAAATTTCGCACTCTTTTGTAGATATCTGTTACAAAAGAAGAATTGTGAAAGATGAGTAGATTGGCTACTACTCCTATTAGCGTGGCGAGCGCTTACGGTAAACGTTATTCTAGTGAATCATCGAGTCACCGTGACTTTAAAGGAAACCAAAATAATTTGCATTTTCATCACCAGATGTCACTTTGGAAATAGAATACGCATGAGAAACACAATACGAATATTTAATAAGCTCCTGCATTTTCTACGCCTATTTCATTAAAAAAAAAAAAAAAAAAATGTTTACATCTTCGATTCCACACACTGGATGGTAAAAGAATGAGCTACTTTTATTTGTTTTAAAGATCAAAGATTATGAGAGGTCAACCCAAATGATCTTGCTGGCCACTTTCCTAACTCCGCGGGCAGCGTATAACATTATATATCCAGGGCCGGCCGATGAAAAGAGACCCTAGGCTATCCCACTTACAAAGGCCCTTTCACCTCCCATTTTTAAGTTTGTAAATTACTTATTATGTTGGTTTATTATTCATATTTGTAGAATTTCTCCTTATTTTCGATTCAGTGTTTTAGTGTTTACAGTTTTTAGAATAGTGTCATTCTAATTTTGTTAACAATTTGAATGTAGATCTCTTGATCTTGAGGCCCTATGCTGAAGCTTAGTTATTAGTCTATAGGTAAATCCGGCCCTGTATATATCCCACTATCAGATTTACACCCACTCTAGATATTTTTGTGGAGTGAAAAATTGAAATCTAATGAGTTATTATTTTTGTGTTTTACTATATTCTATTTATTCTTACATGTAAACAAAGATAATAATGGTACTAAACGCATATTGTAAAAAAATATAGAACACTCAAAATGACATATAAATATATATATAAATATAAACGAAATAAAAAAATGAAATCATTCAAAAATATGTATTTTACTAGTGCAATATGTGTTTCTCCACTCTTTCACTTAGCTTTTGCAAATCGTTCTCTCTATTTGAGTATTGGCACATCGTAATGGATGTTGCAGGTGAACGTCCGATATGTTTGAGCGTGTTTTTGTGTTGGGTCCATTTCATTTTCGTCATTTCGTCCATTTCATTTCATTCGCACTATATCGATAACGAAATGTTTTTGTGTAGAAAAATTGTTGAAACACTGATTATGAGAACAATTAATTTGTAGAAATTAGTTCAAAAACATTCAGGTAATAATATATATTTAAAAATTATATATATATATTAAAGTATATTCGCTGACCATTCTGCTTTTTGTGTTTATATACAATTGGCTATTCTATATAAGAAATAAACACAAATAGATGAGAATTTTAAAAAAATTGGGAAATTTTTCAGAATATTAAGAAACAAGAAATATATAAAAAAAAAAAAAAAATTTGAAGTCAATTCCTACTTTTTTAACACTCTATTGCAGAAAGTCCTTTGTAAACAATTTTCATACATGTTTTTAAGTTTATCTGGCGTCCTCTATGGGTACATGCTACTTAAATCTAAAAAGCTGAAATTACTGAATTAAATTTAATTACTGAATCAATATTTGAAAAAAATTGCATTCACATCCAGTGTCATCACTACAAGTTCAAAAAAAAATGTATTTGAACTCGAGTGGATGAATAAGAAGTATATGAACGATTGAAAATTTGAACAAGATATAGAGGGAGATTAGGAATTGAATGAATAAACAGAAATAGATGAGAAATTAAAAAATTGTTAAATTTTGCAGCATATTAAGAAATGAGAAAACAAGGTTTAAATAGCACAGTTTTTTTTTTTTCAGTTTTTTAATCGATTTGATGAGAGAAAGGTCGTGCGATCCACGTGCGGAGAACTCTCTTTCTCTCTCGAGTCGACCAGAATTTTATCAGGGTGGGACAAAAATACACACTGGATTGTTGCACGTGCAAACCCGGTGTTTACGAGTGATGGGTGTTTATTCCTCGGTTGCGACGAGGTTCCAGGAATTAGCATCTGTAGAAAGAGTAAGAGGAAAAAAAAAAAAAAAAAATTTTAAGTAGCACTGAAATTATTTTTAGTGGTGTCATCTATTGGCCGTATATGCTGGAGGATTTTTTTTTTTTTATTTTATTAACCTGGATGTTTTATTTAATTCCTACTATTAATTCACACTCTCCCTTTGTTCTAATTTTCAATCGTTCGTAAAATACTTTTTATTCATCCACTCGAGTTCAAATACATTTTTTTTAACTTGTAGTGGATGACACTGATATGAATACAGTTTTTTCAGATATTAATTCAGTAATTAAATTTAATTCATTCATTTTAGTTTTATATGAGAGAAAAAAATTCTCTTATATAAGATAACTAGCAGAATATAAATTTAAGAATCAATACCGTCAGTGGCAAAAAGAGTGTAGAGCTGGAAAAAATTTCTTTTTCAGATTCCTTTTTCATTCTGGGTTCTAGTCTGAGTCAAGGAGGAACAAAATGGAAAATGAAACACGTGAATAAATTAGAGAGAGATGGAAAGTGTGTATGTGAGAGAACTTTTTCTAATTTAAAAAAATTAACGAGAATTATTTATAAAGCACTTTCTGCACTATAGTGAAAAAAAAAAAAGTAGGAATTGATGTTAAAAATGTTTTTACATATCATGTTTTTATATTTAAAGTACAGTTGATTTGCTTATTAATGAATACCAAAGAAGAAGAAAGCTTTAAAATAATTTTTTCCGTTTCATTTGTATATTTAAAAAAATTTCAACAAGTACTTATACGTTAAGGAATTTTGAAAGAAAAGTAATTTAAATTTAAGATAAAAAATTTTTAAAGATATATAAATGATATAAAAATATAATTTAAAAGCAACAGAAAATAGGATAGATGTAATGAAATAAATAGAAAAATAAGATAATAAAATCTGAAATAGCATGTTTTTCCCATGAAAAAAGAAATTTATTGTTGAATTATTTTACTTATGATGTAAATAAGAAGCTACTAGAAAAAAAAAAATTCAATTCTTATGTTTCCTTTTTACTGTGAATACATTTATTTTAAATTATATATTACTGCAATATATTTCTAAAAGTTTTTAAACAGACTTATCTAAATTCTCCATGGGGTATTTTTAACAGAAATGTATGACTTTCAGTTTCCACAGGAATAAGGTATTAGTTTTTGCAATATTAATTTTGATTTTTATGTTCATTATATTAGTATATTTATTATATTAGTATATTATATATTCATTATATTAGTACATTAGTTCATTATATTAGTTCATAATATTAGTCAAAAATAAGCATTTAAAATACAAATTTGTAATCTATTTTCAATTCCTTCTATTAGCTCATTACTTTTCTATCTCCCTCTATATATCTTGTTCACATTTTCAATCGTTCATAAAATACTTTTCATTCATCCACTCGAGTTCAAGTACATTTTTTTTTTTTTTTGAACTTGTAATGGATGACACTGGATGTTAATATAGTTTTTCAAATATTAATTCAGTAATAAAATTTAATTAATTAATTTTATTTGTTTTTAGATGTAAGTTGCATATATCTATCAATAGATGGCGCCAGATAAACATAAAAAATGAAGTTGTACTGAATGAAAAAGAAAGTAGGAATTGATTTATTTTTTTTTTTTATATTGCTTGTTATAGTTAAGTCTCGAAAACATCATTTTTTAAGTCCTAAAAACAACAGGAGTAAAGAATAATGAGATTTTTTATAAAAACTGTGTAATTTTTTTTTATTTTTATTTTTATTTATATATATATATATATTGAACAGTAAAGTTTGATACATCTATGAATTCTCGAAGAGTATTAAAATTAAATTGCTCTTTTTCCCCCACCAGATGGCGCTAAAATTATAAGCTTTGGAAATAATGAATAAACAGAAAGACACTATTCTTCTAAATTGCATAAGCCCGAAGCAGTAAAATCTCATTGCCAATAGTCTTGAACTCTGATGAAATGGATATTTTTTTTTTTATGTTCTTTTCTGCATCATTATTCCTCCGTTCTTCGATCACAAGAAAACAAAACTTTTTTTCCAATATCAAACTATGGGCTGATAATTTAAATTTTATATATATATATATATATTTAACTCAATTTCTGGCTTCAGTGCTTTTTTTTTTTTTCACAAATCGCTAAAAATTGCATGAGCATTTCTGAGAATCTGAGTGTGTGTGTCTGCAGTGGATATATATATATATACAGAACGGGAGAGATATATATAAGAATAAATACGGAGTGGAAATCGGACGTATGCACATGAAATCATTGAAAATCAATGAAAAAATGTAGTTAATTTAATAATACTTTGAAGACAGCGTAACCAAGGAATGCGCATCCTCATAACACTACATTCCATTTTAAATAATCTACAAAAAGTTATATATATATTATGTAAGACCAGGAACGATTACTCGAAAATAGGAATAATAATAATAAAAAATAAAAATGGAGAAGCAATTTATACAAAAATGAAGCAATTCATTGGCAATATCAGCAATCGTATTAGCGATTAATGAATTATCCGTTATATGATTAATGAGAGGAGATTTATAATCAGTAGAAAATTGCGCTGAAAAGACCATAGTATATTGAGTATCAACTTATATCAATTTAATTTATTTGTTAACAATATTATAATTGTTACCATATCACCAGCACAGTCTACTCGTTTTCAAAGCAGCGACGCAAGGAGCGCACACAATGAGAATCAAACTTTCATCCACTCGCATATTAATTGAAGCGCACTTCAGAAGCCCCCAAGTAAAAGCATTGCTCTTTTAGTAAAATTATTGGCGACTTCATTGTAAAAATCAATATCCGTTGCACCACGACCTCCTGAATTCCTTGGGGGGCTGAAGGTCGAGTGGTTAGCGCTCGGTACCACAGGTAACCGAGGGATTCGAGTCGCAGCGGTGCCATGGATGTTTGTAGTAGTTCGGAATCCACATCAAATTGTAGGTCCCGGTCTGTTTAGCCCTCATGTGCACAAGATGACCGCAGAGCGACAAACCAAACCAATCTGAATTTCTCGACACTCTCTTTTCACGGCCATAAAAGTAATAAATAAAATTTCAGTTATCTGGTTGTAACAAAGGTTTGTCCCTTTTATTGACTGAAATAAAACTGATTTGAATGTCATAAATATTTCTTTAATCATCGTATTTATCGTACTTTTCAGCGCCATCTTTTCATCACTGTGTCGATATGTCGTTGTTTCCTTTATGACATACATTTTTTAATTAATTTTTATTCATAATATGCATTGGATGGAATTTTCTTATATACAGTTTAAAGAAAATCATACACAAAAAAAAAAACCATACTAAAACAGGTTTGATTATACTGTCAGATTGGCTGTTGCAGATATGGGTTTCTTCCTTGCGAAGTTAATTTCTAGCGAAAGAAAATCTAGATCGTGTAAAAACATTTTCCTGTTGTTCGTTAGATGTCTGATGGATAAATCTATGGTGACAGAGCTGTCATTTAAAACCTACCAACAGCCTCGTGATTGTCTGCACCCAAAACAGATTCTTTTGAGTGTATGAACGTTGCTGTTCGTTATGAGCTCTTAGCTGACCCTCCAACAAACAGAAATATAAATTAATGTTAACAGTTCTTTAACAGTTTAAAAGGATTTTTGAACGATAAAGGTGTCTTCGTTGATAAGTAAAAAGTAATATTGCACCACGTCAGTGTAATACCTCACACTCATAGAAGAATTAGGCTGGGTAGATGATGCTTCTTCCACCCTATTCTTCTGACCTTGCTCTCACAGATGATGATCATACTTAGGGGTTACTGAATTATTGTACAGACTTGGGTTGACCTCAAAAGAAAAAGTTGAAATGAAACTAGATGCTTTTTTTTCAAAGGCAAATCCAAAAGAAGTGTAATCTACTGTGACGATATACAAGTTTAAGTTTTAGTTAAAGTTTTGAAGTTTGCGATATTCAAGTTTATTTATAATATATGACTTAATTTTAGAATTTAATGTAAGAACAAACCGCACAACAGCAATCTTAAGAAAAATAGAAATCCACAGAATTCCAAACGAGTGTTATTTTCTTGAAATAATCTTATATTCACTTTGAAATAAAAACTGTCTATTAACATTAATTTTATTACAAAAATTTAACATTTATTTTTCTTCTAAATTTATTTTCTTACTAAGCTATTTAATAATTACTCAATTATTTTGTATATAAATATTAGGTTTAAAACAGCTCGTGAAAGAAATTTAGAACCAAAATTAAAAGGGATAATAGAAACGCAAACCCCAGCTTCTCAAAACAATACCCTATATCTTACGAAAATACGTTGTTAGATGGCAACTCAATTCATTCAACCTGTAAATCTGATCTAATCTGCTTCATAATTTACATTGAAAATGTAAGGTAAAAATATCCAGTTCTGTTTGAATGGCACTGAAATTTTTAAAAATATTAATATTTAATCAAAGTAGAAAAAGAGATGGATATATAATATATATTTCTTTTAATTTGTCTCGGACAGGCAAATTATAATTTATCCGCGGGCCGGATAGAAACTTCCTGCGGATCGTAGTTTGCCATCCCTGTTGTAGACAGTTAGAAGTGGAATCATTGCTGTCTTGCCTTATAATAATCTTTTTAAAAACCGGACGGGAAGTGCGATACAATCCGATTCAGCGCAAACTGACTGGCAGAAAACAACGAACTGACAGTGCGTCCGAATACAGGTTTTCCGAAAATAGCGCCGAACGTGCTGCACGTCCGAAGAAGATGGAAAAAAGAAGAGTTAGAGAATATTTTTTTTTGTAAGACAACGGCCTTAAAACTCGAAATTCTGCTTCAAACAGATGCGCGCCTGATCCGTAATGTGCGAAGTATCGCAGGCAGAATTCAAATTCGTATTTTGCTTTGTATAAAAAAAAAAAAAGCGGCATGATTGTGCAACTTTGAAGCCAGACTCAATAAGGAAGCAACTATGTGTCCGTCAGACATCTAACAAACAACATGAAAATGTTTCTTACACGATCTAAATTTTCTTTCTAAGCCATTTTATGTGAAAAATGCTAAATTAACTTCGCGAGGAAGAAAACCATTTCTGCAACAGTCAATTCGGCAATACAATCAAACCTGTTTTTAGTGCGGGTTTTTGTGTGATTTTCTTTAAACTGTATTTAAAAAATTCCATTTAATGCGTATTATGAATAACAATTAATTAAAAATGTATTTCTTAAAGGAAACAACAGATAGCTGCCGAAATAACATGAAAATTAAAAAAAAATCAAACAGATATTATATCATCCTCTTCTACAATGGCGCAACAGCACCATGATCGCCAAGGCAGTTTGCCTACTCGCAGATTTTGAAGCATGAGTTGTTTTCTATTTTGGGGGTAGGGCTGTCAGCCCTGCGCCCAATAATATTCATTTCTCATATTTGAGGTACAATCGATCCTACTTTGGAATTTTAACAATAAAGCAAGCATAAGTTTATTTGTAGCATTTACGCACTTTGGGGCCTGATGGCCGAGTGGCTAACGCTCTGGCACTCGGTACCACATTTTTCGGGTTCGAGTCCCGATGGGGCCATGGATGTTTGTAATGGTTCAGAATTCACTTTAAACAGTAAGTGCTGGTTTAATACGACTGTAGAGCATAGAGCTGATAATCATATTCTGTAAAAAATAAAACAGCTCCTGTTTCGTAATCTGCTAATAGACGGAAGACCTTGGAATACCATGGGGTTGTCGCGCCATTGAAGAAGAACTTATTAAAACCCTATTTGATCACAAATAGTACACAGTATTTTTCGCCATCACCATCAAGTTATTCAAAACCTGTATTTTTAGCTTGCCTTAGCTAAATGTATTTAAACATTTGTTATTTTGCTTCTGGAATACTGCTGTCCAGGAATACGAATTGCTTCAAAAAAAAAAAAAAAAAAAGAAACATTGAACTTTACTTTTAAAAATTCAATCATCACGCACATCCTAAAATTCCATATCCTTAGGACGTCCGGGAAGCTACAAAGGGAAGCTATTCGTTGTCCTTTGATTCTTTTTCCAAGCGTGTCCTTTCTTTGCTGAAATACGCATCATTTAATACATTATGCGCTTTTTTTTCTGTTAATTGACACAAAAAGCTTTCACATTGTCATTTAATATAAATGTTTTCCCATTTGCGTGTCTTTTGTGCTTGTGATTCTTCCTGATAGTTAAGCCTCAACAATTTTTCTCTCTTCATTTTATTTCTCTCTCTTTTTTTTTAACAAGTCGGCCATTTATTCAATTCCGTTTTGTGTTAGTTAAAATATGCACTTTTGTTACTTTATCATGCAATATTTTTAAGCAGAACACGCAATTTTTGAAAAAATGTTTCTTTTTTGTATCTTTAAATTATATTGGAGAACGGAATATTTCTGAAACACTTGTTTTCTGTATCTCACGATGTTCACGTATTTTCCTTTTATTTCCATGGCAACCCAGAGATCAATATCTTCACGTTCAACTTTGAGGTAATCCATCTAAAACTCAAACTTTCCGTTCTCAAGTGTCGCCAGATGTCCGCTCCAGTGAGCTGATGATTCTTTGCTGACGAGCCGTTCTAGAGGTCATCAGCGGAGTGTGAAGACATTGGACAGATGGAACTCGAGGTGAAAGATTCGATTCAAATTTGTTTTGACTTTTACTGAAGCGTCATTTCGGTGACATTTAGAATGAATGACTGTTTTACACCAAAAAAATCAGTTGCTATCGTAAACTAATTGAGTTCAGATATTTATAATTGTCTAGTGTAAATCCATGAGAAAAAAAAAATCACAATTTACCTACTTATCTACAACCGTAATGCTTGGATCGCATTGTTAATAGAACAATCGTAATTAACTCGTTAGATTTAAATGTCAATGAATGAAGTCTAGTTTTAAAGATATTTCAGATTTTCCATCTTCAAGAGTGCTTAAAATGTTTTCGCAATTTAATTACAAATATTCACCATTTGACATGAAATTATGAAATATAAATATACTATAAATTGTGTATTATAAATAGATAACTACAAATATTCAAACAATGCAAATCATTAAAAATTAATTTCAATAATGTTAATTAGCTTCCCATAGAACTTTAGAACACAAAGCTTTTAAAAAGCAAATTAAACATTTCTATCCATACGTAACTGCACAATCCATGCGAAGATTCTCTTGATATTTATAATTTTTTGGAGATAGAATGGGGAAAGGAAATCCAAACTACAAAAAGAAATTTTTAAGCTTAAAGACGTGAAATTTAGGCAAAGCTTTTGTCTAGGTAACACATCTGATTAAAGTTTCAAGGTCACTGATTAAATTTTGCATGAAAAAAGGCCATTCCCAATGTGAAATGATGGCGCCATAATAACCTCTGCGATCTCCACACTTTTTGAATTCAAGCCCGCAAACGCACGTATCGACCGTGTATGACGCCGGGTTTGTCGTCTAATAATGTCACGTATGTGTCAACAAGAGAAAGATCTGGCCTAGTCAATATACTGACACTCTGTACAACCTGTTGGCAGCAGTATGAAGACGAGCATTAGTCTCTTGGAAAACGAACTTCTCGAATTGTGATGAAAAATGACTGCATAATAGTAAATCCCCAATATGATGAAAACATTTGCTGTCTCTGAGTGTGAGATAATGACTAAAGTGCTTCTACTGTCATTTCTCCCTAGAACATAGCCCTCTGTTGCAAATGCAGGTTGCAGATCCAACTACGACCCAGACAGATTGACTTCAATTGTTGAACTGAAAAAATGCATAATTCTCCTTCTAACCAAAAATTTATCACCACTGGCACCAACACAGAAATGGCTTTCATCTAAGAACACCTCCACTCCGCCTTACAGTGAACTGCAGTTTGACACCAAAATGCCAGTTGCAAATGGTAGTGATTTGGAGATGGGGTCTCAAGAACGCGAAGAAATTTTTTTGTCTAAGAAATGTTCGATCGTAAAGAATTCAGTAACAATTTTTTTTTTTTTAATTTCCAATGGCAGACTACAAAAAGCAATAAATAATAGATATAAAATCAACGGTAAAAAGAATCCATGCACACAGCGAGCCTCCAACTGATGGCCACATCTATCTGGTCTATAGATTATCTTTCAATAGATAGAAAAGTTTATTTTAAAATGCTTGGTTTAGTTGTTTTTGTAAATTTGCAGATAAGACTTTGCTTGGCGACAAAATAAAAAAACATATTTAAATTTGGTAAATTTGAATGATGATGAATGAATTATGAATTTTTATAATGCCTGGCCATGAATTAAATAAAAAATAAATTCAATAAAAAAAAAAGTAGACTTTTAAGCTTCACAGTTTTGAAATTTTGAGAAATAAATCACACAGACAAATTTACATATTGAGAGATATAATTTATTTTTCATATATATAATGTCTTCCACTAAAAAACCCCCTATAATTTAGAACAGTTTATGATATCTTGTGCTACTTGACTTTAAAAATGAGAGAACACAGTGTCTAATTCAGTTTTGTTAGCCATTCATTGTGATTGTGACAATGAATGATATAAGTATGTTAACAAATCATTTGTTTTTAGGGAACATATACATTAAAATTAAACACATTGTCATCTATCGATACAGTAGCTGGGAACGTGGAACAATAACGCACCACCTAAATCTAATTTTAATTATCAGTCAATTCAATTAGCATTGCATCATGTTTAATTTAGACCTAACATCAGTACTGCATTTATAAAAAAAAATTCATTACATCCAATACTATGTATCAACTTAATACATCAATGTTTTAAACAATGCAGTAAATCGAGCTAAAATGATGAACTGTCATTAGTGCCAAATCATACAAATGTTGTCGTTTGTTTGAATGGCGATTCAAGCCAGCGCCATTTTTCGCCAACAACCGGAACACGAGTTCAGATGATGCCAACTCTGCGTTCGAAAGTAGGTGATAATAACGCGGGAAGACGATATGGTAATGATCTCCTTGTAATGACACGAATCCCAATTGCATTTCGTTATCATCCACTCGCTTTCTGTGAGTAGAAAACTCAACCCTCCACAGCTTCGGGCGTCGTTCCCAAAACGAATCGGATGAAATTAAAATTAAAAAGATAATCTCAAGTTCGTTGCTATTTGGAGGGAAAACGTGGCTTCTGCTTTCGGTTTCGGAAGTTATTTTTCTTTACCATTTCGAAATTCATCCATAGATTGGATTGATAAAATCAGAATAATAAAATAGAAGACAGTGCATGGCTAAGAAGATTTTGTCCAATTACAGCTCTTCTTAAGAACTTACTTTGTTTCCAAAAGGCAACTTTTTTCTAAATTCTATTCTATACATGCACAAGGATATCAGCTTAAGTTTTACAAACAAATTTATCTAGATAAACATTCTTTAAAAATCGTTGTGACTATTAACTTTAAACAACAATACTTTATAACTTTTATACAACGAACAAACAAAAGATAAGCTCAAGTTCGTTGCTGTTTGAAGGGAAAACATAGCTTCTGCTTTCGGTTTCGGAATATTTTTTCTTTACCATTTCGAAATTCATCCATAGATTGGATTGATAAAATCAGAATAGCAAAATAGAAGACATGAAAATAGAAATAATAAAATAAAGTGCATGACTGAAAAGATTTTGTCCAATTATAGCTCTTTTAAGAACTTATTTTGTTTCCAAAGGCAACTTTTTTAATTCTGTTCTATACATGCACAACGATATCAGCTTAAGTTTTAAAAAAATAATTTATCTATATAAAACATTCTTTTAAAACCGTTGTGACTATTTACTTTTAAACAGCAATATTACTGACTGTTTGAAATGAGTGAATGTATATTTATAGCACTCGCTAGCAAAATGCATATTCAGAAATCTGCAATTTCAAAAATTTAAAATTAAGTTAGGCAATTATCACAGTGCAAATTAAAGTGTGAATGCGTCTATAGAAGAAGAATCTATTTTATTTTGATGGTATACGAATAAGGGACATGCTGGCCGAGTGACTGGAGCTCGGTGCCACAGGTTACAGGTTCGAATTCCGGCGGTGCCATGAATGTTTGTAGGAGTTTGAAATCCACTTTAAATCGTAAGTCCCGGTCTACTATGACCATAGAGAGACAAACCAAGGGCCTGGGAGTTGGTCTGACAAACCTACCCAGTAAAAGAAAACCTATCCTGTCTCGAGATCAGCCAGTATTCAGAATGGCCTTGGCCCATCATGAGGCTTTTTGCACCAATAAGGAGAAATGTATATACACTCATGTCCATAAATTAAGGATAATTCAGAATCACACAGAAATTGAACTCTAAAATAAAAATTTCACCTGTAGAATTATCACACACATCTTGAAGAAGAATATGCAAATTACAGGAAACCACCAGATGGCGCGGACGTCACAATGACAATGACGAGAGTGTAAGAGAGGGATATATAAGGAATGGAAGAAGTAAAATTGTTCACAAGCGCTTTAAAAGCCTTTCAGTGCAATAACCGTATAGTTATGGCACAAAGAAAGCATTTGAATAATTTTTTACGTGGAAGAATTATCGGACGACTGGAATGTGGACGTACCCAGCTGGAAGTATCCGAGGAACTTGGAATCGCCCAGAGTGTCATCTCCAGGCGTTGGCAACGATTCCAAGATGATGGTAATGTGAGTAGATGTTACAGCACAGGCCGCCCCCGAGTTACAACGCCGATTGAGGACCGATATTTAGAAGTTACTGCCAAAAGAAACAGACGGAGTACAGCATCAGACCTGTCTCGTCAGCTCTCTTCAGCTACCGGTACGACAGTTTCAAGGCAGATCGTGTACAGACGCTTAGGGCACATTGGTCTATATGCTCGTAGGCCTGTCAGATGTGTTCCACTTACCGCAACTCACTGTCGCCTGCGATTAACCTGGAGTAGAGAGCATGCATTGTGGACACCGCAACAGTGGTCTTGTGTGATGTTTTCCGACGAGTCCAGGTTTAGTTTGCAGTCTGATTCTCGCCGGACTTTCATATGGAAACCGCCAGGTACCCGTTACCACCAAGAGAACACCATTGAACGACACCGTTACGGTGGTGCAGGATGGCTCGTTTGGGGAGAGGAATTATTCTTGGTTCCAGAACTGACCTGCATGTTCAGAGTGTAACGATGACAGGCCACATCTATCGGGATGTCATTCTGGAACAACATGTACGTTTGTTTCGGGGCGCCATGGGTGCTGAATTTCTGTTTATGGATAACAACGCCCGTCCTCACCGTGCAAACATTGTAAACGAATGCCTTCAATTGGAGGATATCACCCGTATGGATTGGCCAGCATACTCACCGGACTTGAATCAATAGAGCATGTGTGGGATATGCTTGGCCGACGAATTGCAGCCCGTCAACCCCCTCCCACCTGTCAACCGGAACTTCGGAGTGCATTGCTTGATGAGTGGTGTAATATTCCCCAAGATCAGATTGATAATTTGATACTCAGCATGCCTAGGCGTTGTAAGGCCTGTATTGCATCGTCCGGGAGACATACTCCATATTAACCATCATACTAACCATGTTATACTGTTTTTTGTAAATAGGTTCTTTTTGAAATTTGCTCAGGGAGTAAAAATCGCAATTTTTATTAATTATGTCAAACATATAGCATCTTTTTTGCTCTTTACCTTTTGTTTAATAAATAGGCTTTTTACAAATAAGTCAAATTTGTTTTGCTTCTGTCTCTTTCTTTGCCTGAACTTCATTATCCTTAATTTATGGTCATGAGTGTATGATCCTTTTTCATGCTTTTTACTAATTTTGTCTTAATTTGGAGGATATATATATATATATTTTTTTTTTTTTATGTGGTAAGAAAAAAATTGCTGTAATTGAAATAACAAATTTTCATAGATTATTTATAAAATAACGTGATGCTATTAAAATTTATTTCACTAAGTGATTACGTAAAATTTAATTGTTTTAAATAAATACTGAGAAAAGCGTATTTTTTCCACGCACGTCTATCATTTTCTAATTATTATCCACTCTTTATCATTATTATTATTATTTCTATGAGGAAAATGTCTCATTTTTTTAATTCACGAAGCAGCTTTCCCCGTTAGTACATTTAAAAAATATGAGCAAATAAAATAATTAAAATGGAATGCAGCAAAGGCTAGATTTCTTGAAAAGTTTGCTTGTAAAAGAATTTTTAAGTCGAATTATGTTTGCAAAAAAAAAATTTTTTGTTGCTAGTTCAAGAAAAATTCTGTTAAATATATTTTTCTAAAATTTTTTGTATGGATTTATTGGATATATAATAAATTGCTGCTGAAATACATTTTAATAACGTAAATTCGTATATTAAATTTTTTTTAAAAAATAAACTCATTTTGGAAATTTCTTTCAAATAGCATTGGTTTGATATCTGATTGATTATTTTTTAATGATGTTAATTATTTTTCTTTTCTATTTGCAAGAATTATACAAAAAAAAAAAAAAAAAACTAAGATTGATCTATGTCCGCTTTTTAATTAAAAACACTTAACTGATTAAAAAATATGAAACACCCCTCTATATCAATTCATCAATTTGATGCTTGGCAATCCAGCATCAGATGGTTACTAATTTAACATACTTGCATTATTCTTAAATCTTTTATCATCAACAATACTTTTTTAAAAACTACTATAAAATGCTATGTTGTTACCGAGCATAAACAGATTCATTTACATTGCTGTTTATTGGACAACTATCTAGAGAGGCTCAAAATGCAATCTTTAAGGATTTCTGTTTAGAAATATATCATGAATATTTTTCTAGAAAGCGTGCGAAAGATAAATGATATTAAAATAACTTTCACACTTTCGTCATATCTTCTAGTCTATTTATAGGAAATCTAAGACACCTTCTTCAAAAGTAATTTCATCGGATCCCAAAAGAAGTTCGAGACTTTTATAAAATTATTTTATTTATTAAACTTAGGTAAATAGTAATCAGGATTCAAAACCAAATCCGCCATCAGGACAGTTTCGTAAGTTATCAATTGTCCTAAGGTATATTACATGATGCCCTTTTTTTTCCTCCTTGTAATTCTAGAATATCTTGAAATTTTAACTGAATTAGCTTTTAAGTATTTCTGACTAGTGTAAAATTTCGATATTTTTGTATTAAAATGAATTTCAATAAGGAAAAGTTTTCCGTAACGCGTTTATGGCTGGAACGGTTATATAATCTGTTTCTGGAGACATGACAAAATATATTTAAACATTTCACAGATTAAGAAATTACTACGCACTCACTTATATATATGCTAAATATCTTTAGCATATAACTTCCTACGAAAAACGGACAAAGTTTGGAAATTACTCACGAACCAATTCCTACAAGTTGAATGCTAAAGACAAAACAACGGACTCGGTGAAGATTACAAGAAAAAGCAGACCATCAAATAAAGCAGAAAATGTACATTAAATATGAAAACAATAAAATAAAATCTTGGAAAAACTGATTTGATATGCTACGATATCACTGTTCAATTGTACCGAAATTAAACTTAACTTAAATTCTTTCTTTATTTATTTATTTTTAATTTTTACTTTTAGTTTGCATTTTACTTTTATTTATTTTAGTATTTTTAACTTTTTGAGTACCATCTTTTAAATTTTTGAAACTTTATCTTGTAATATTTTCATACTAACAATTAAGCAGCCAATTAAAATTTAAATCATATCTATGAATTAAGATGAGGAGGTTTAAGGGAAATTTCTTCCCATTAGTACTCCGTAATCGGTACGCCAGTTGCCAGATAGCATTGTTTGTCCACGACTGTGAATCAGACACTTTCAGGTAAATAAAAGATCCCAAATATACAAGCAGCCCGCTGTTTTCTGCCAGTGAAAATGCTACAAACAAAGGCCATCGCTTGACAATCATCCCATCACAATGGTATCACCTCTGACCCAACGGGAGCGGCTAAGTTGACCCCCGGGGTCGAAATGCTTCGCATATGGGAATTGAAGGGTTATTTGGCATTTCAGGTTTGTAGGTTGCGCAAGAGATGAGTGAACTATCGGTTTGGCCTTCCCCGTAGACTGCAAGAAAAAGCGATTCTATTTTCGAATTCCACCAACGGTGCGTGGGTCAACGGAACGATCATGAATCATGACCAGCTCATCTTTAATTTATTCGATGACGATTATAGAATCGTTACGTCCATCATCGAATCCTGAAAGTCGTGTTTTTTTTAAATAGAATTTATGAAGATTTTGTACGGTGATGGTTTTTCGAAAAGAATTTAGAAAGGCATGTTGCTACTAAAATGCTTTATTTTCATTCTATTCATATCTATGAATATCACGTATCAACGATGAACTCACAATATCCCTTAATTGTTTTGAGCTGTGCATTATAAAAAACGTAATTGTAATTATAACTTATTTGGCTGGATACTACTGGAACTTCATTGAAACTTTATGTATAAATCTTTCGTAAGTATACTATTTGTCTTATAGAAGACTATTTTTAATTGTCACATACCTTGATTAAATGAACTCTTCTTTAGTTTTAACGGAATGCTATTTTTTTCTATTATCATTGAACTATTTTAATTCAATTTTAAATTTTGAAAAAACATAATAAAAAAATGAATTTTTCTGAATTAAATATAATAAAAACATTTCCGTACATGTTAATTATAAAAACATAAAAAGTATGCCATATTAAAATCTCAGCACTTGTTGTTCAAGACTGGAAATATAACTCGACTGTTTTTCCAGTCGTAATATACGAAAAGGTCCAAGTTCGAAACCTTTATTAGTGTCCATTGCAGTCACTGCCTTTCAGAAACGAGGAGATACGATGGCCTTGTGTGTAGACGAGATACGACACCGAAACGCAGGGCACTTACTCCTAAAAGTCCTTCCTGAAGACAATGAAACAACCAATGTACAAAAAATGCTCAAATTTTTCAAGTACCAGGTAACTGGTGAGTTATGAATTTTAATGAAATTTCATGCCGTCTAACTCAAGTTGAGCAAAGATTAAAACTAAAGCAACTAAAATTGAGATTAGATAGTTAGTTCGTTCTATAGTTCGTTAATTCTGGATCAGAATAAAGACGCTATGAAATTTCTTGAAAATTTCATCATGAAAAGGTATACGAGAAAGCAAAAGAGTCACGTATCAAGAAAAGAATGCAATTCATCAAAAAAAAGTTTTTTTTGTTGAAATAAAATAATTTAAGTTGAAATAATTTGAGTGGACAAAATTCTGAATAAATTCGTTAAAACATTCGTTCGGACAAAATTCGTTATAATATTCGTTCGGACAAAATTCATTATTACAAAAGTCGCGTCTTCATGATAACGACACATGTGGCAATTGCTCTGACGTATTTAAAATTTAAAGGTATTTCTTATTTATATTTACATAAAAAATTAGTCATTTTCAAAAACATTGACCCTTTAATATTTACCTGGCATAATCCTTTTCTCTTATCATCTATCTTGGGGAAAACAAGTATGAAAATCGATAATTATGATATTATATTATTTTAGGTTGCTGGCACTGTTCTTGACATCTGTGTGAAATTTGAAGTCAAAATATTAATTAGTGTTTGAGTTACGCTTGGCTTCGTAAGACTCTAAAACTGATTTCGGCGATTTTTGAAACGTCTGAATGAATTGAGCAAAGAACTTGCACCAAATTTTGTTTGCGGAAACGTATAGACTGTTACAGAAGGCATTCGGTGAGCATTCCTATATCGGAAAGAAATGTTTACAAGTGGTATAAACAGTTCAAAGAAGGCAGAGAACGCGTTGAAGTCGAAGAGCCCTCTGCTCGATCATCCACCTCAACCGACGAAGCTCACGTCCAAAAATATTAAAGATTCGGTGCTTGCAAACTGTCTATTTACAGTTAGAGAGCTTGCTGAGGATGTTCGAATTTCAAAAGAATCTGTCCATTCCATTTTGGGCCTCAAACGTGTCAAATCTCGATGGGTATCGAAAACACAGAATGCGCCAGCTCATACTGCATTGATTCTTTGTAACCTTTTCGCCCATATCGTTCCACAAGCACCGTATTCACACCGTGCTACTTCTGGCTATTCCCCAAACTCAAAAGACCACTCCGGGGACACCGTTTTCAGTCGATTGAAGAGATTCAACGCGCATTGAACGCCATCCCTGCCGATGGCTTTTTAGCGTGCATTGAGGATTGGAAAAAAAGTTGGAGTGCATTGTGTGCGGAGGGATGACTTTGAAGGCGATGGAATAAATTTGGAAGAATAAATAAAGAGTTTTTTGAAAAAAAAAAATTGATCTTACTTTTTAGGCACAGTAGTATACAATATTATGACCGTGATAAAAGCTGTGATTCAATAGATAATTAATATCTGTGTTTCAATTACTATAATGGGCCAATAAACGAAGAGGAAATGTTCGAAACATACCATTTACCAGAGATCAATACACAAGGAAGCCATCATCATGACGAGATTTTCTCATATCAGCTCTCATAGATTAACAGCGACTCCGACAGTGTGAGCTACTTTTAAAAACTAGTTGGCTTCTCTTTTTGTATTTGGGATATTTTTTCCCCTCCTCTTTAAAAACTGATTATTTAATTAAGTAAAAAAATATATATAGAAAAATGTTTGAAACAATTTTTCCAGAATGGATATCTTTATCTTAAAATAAAACTAATTTATTGTACAAGTTCACAAACGATCGTTCTATTGAATGAACACTGAACATCACATGGGAGTAGACCGCTGTTTCAATGATTGAGGACATAAAATAAGCACGCTTCAACAACTACATAGTTGATCCATGTAGTGTAGTTAGTGCAATCCATGTAGTGTAATGAGTACATTCGATGTACTGTATAAAATATCAATGTAACGAACCTAGTGAAATCGATGTAGTGTATAACCAATCAATTTTTTTCGTAGACGAACCGTACAAATCGATGCAGTTTCTGTAGTACACAGCCGATCTAGTGTACAGCTAATTTGATGTAGTGTATTATATGTACTGTATAAGAGATCAATGTAATGTACGAAGTGTATAATCAGTTTGTACATAGATGAACTGTACAAAGGATGGATGCAATGTGTGTAGTGTACAGTCGATTGGCTGTAGTGTAATCTATGTACTGTATTTGAATCCTCTTGAACAATTTCTTCGATTCCTTCAGGTGCCATATTGAACTGACTGAAACTGAAATTGAACTTACTGAATATAAATGAAAAGGTTATTGTGTTTACTCCATGTTATCGGTAATAGGCCGCTAGATGTTCTTCTGACTTAGAAACGAGAAGCTTAGATATGGACTCTTTTATTTCTTCTGGCGAGAAAAAAATAAAAGAGCACATATTCATTGCTAAAACTATCTTCATAATGTCATAATTAGTTCCTTTTGGATTTTTATAAGTATTTTTTTTTTTGAGGGGGTTTGAATGTGAAGCCCCTCCGAGTTCTTCTAGTGCGAATGATATGAAGGTTTTGTTAAACAATTTGTGTATAGCCAATGCGAGTAATAGTTATTTACATGCAAAAGGGAGACGTTTCTCATGCGCTACCTGTCAGTTCTCATAAAATAATAAAACCTTTTTGAACATTTCTCATTCTTCAAATTCCCGAGAATTGCTGATTAAATCCGGTGAATCGATCCGTTCCTGCCATTAACTCGTTACATTTCTAAAACAAATTGATCGAGTAACTGGGCCGTTCATTTGAGTGCGGCTACTTTTAGTATGACTTAGTTAAGTTTCTCTGAGTGGGAGGCTTTCTCTTGTGGATTATTTCGCAAACAATGCTCAATTTATTTCATCCGCAGATCCACTTATAAGTCTACGAAAAAGTTGTTATCTTTTCAGATGAGAAAAAACAAATTTGCTCTTACAATAAAATTGCTGGTAAGAAGCAAATTCAACACTAAAAATTAAATAAATAAATAAAAGGTTTTTGGAAACGGGTTATTTCTGAACGAAACAAACTAAAGTGTAACGCAATGAAAATCTTGTTGCTTCAGTGTAGAGGAAAAGAAAATACAAGCGTCAATTATTTTTAAAAATTTATGCACTAATATCGTTATATTTGAAATAAAATATAATTATATTCATTCAAAGTTGATTAACATCTCAGTAGGTTTCAGCATACAGTATTCAACTGAATTTTTTTAAAAATATTTTTTTAATAAATGCATTTCAGGCTGGAATCCTGTTATGGCATCTTGTACATAAGTTATTGCAATTTATTTCAAAATAAAAAAAAAAAAAAAATAATTTAAAACACTTCTTAAAAATGCCAATGTTTTAAAAATGATTCAGGATTTAATTCGTGTGTTGGTTTGGTTTGGTTTGATATGTCGCTCTACGGTCATCTTGTGCACACTTTAGGCTAAACAGACCGGGACCTACAGTTTAAAGTGGATTCCGAACCACTACAAACACCTATGGCAACACCGGGTCTGAAACTCGAAACCTGTTTCGTGTGTTGGAGTAGACGATTGAGATAGAGATTTCTACACCAACTCGTTATAATAATCGAAGATTATTAATCTATCACGCCAAGGTGAAATAGAAATGTGTTTTTACAAATGCCGAATTATCCAAAGTTGAATTTAAATCTTTTGTTAGATAAAATAACAGATGAAGATGATAGGATGATTGAACAATTATTAACATAAAAATTACAATGCACTGTAATACGAATATAATCCTTATACGTTTTAATTAATTTATAAGCTCTCTGATTCTTCTATAAAATTACAAATCATTCACACTTAGTAATCTTATACTAATTATTTTTTTTTTGACGATTAGAAAATTTCTTTCATGGACAATTTTCACAGAGGCTCCTATTTTAATGCTGTATATGGATAAAAAAAATTCATTAACTATTTTTAATATTCCCGTCAAATTTGGCTCAATAGCCAAGGGTGGGCCAAGGCGAGCAGATTTGAAAGCTACTTATTGGCAGACCTACTACTGACAGATCTGAAATATGAAATTTTTTTTTCTTTTTATGGCGTAAGTTGGTTAGCCCTACGTCCTATAGGGCCTGAATGGCCAAGTGTCTAGCATTCTGGCACTCGGTGCCATAGGTTTCGGGTTCGAGTCTCATGGATGTTTGTAGTCGGTGGTGCCATGGATGTTTGTAGTGGTTCGAAATCCACTTTAAGGTCAGAGGTCCCGATCTCAAGTGCGTCAAGGAGCCATGCCAGACGTTACTCACCGCATCATTCCCAAACTATAGGGGGAAACTCAGCTCTAGGCACAGTGATGTGTAGTAGTAGCCCTACTCAACCTCCTGTTTTTGTCGCTCTACTGTCAAATTAGACCGGAACCTACGGTTTAAAGTGGATTCCGAACCACTACGAACATGCATGACACCGCTGTGACTCGAACATGAAATACTTTTTATATTACTCAAGCCAAAATATTTAATAGACAAAATTAATGTGGACACATTTACGAAAAAAAGATATGATTCTTAATTAATAATAATAAAATTTATTATTATGCAATAAAATCAAATTTCAATTGTAATATTGTTATAATTATATTTTAACACATCCATGTTATAAAATGCGAAAGTATCACTGGAATCAACAAGGTCTTGATTCCGTTGATAACACATGTTAGTGACTTTTTGTAACAATGAGTCTCACATGAATGGTTCACTTTTTACAATCCAACAAGTAAATCCAAGTACCTAAAAGTTCTCTAGTAGAGCATAGTCACCTTTCAGGAGGAAAGAGTTATACTAGACCTCCCTACCCCCTGATGGATTCTGAATGACGCCTTGTTGTATTTGCTTCTACTATTACTGCTATAGTCTGCTACTACAGTAGAAGCTCTGTAAGTCGAACTTCAAGGGAGGTGCCAAGTAATTCGAGTTTTCGACTTACGGGGATTTTGTAAGGAAATATTCGACTTGTGCAGGTTTAGATTCTAACTTATTTTGAGAATTATAAGAATAAGAATTATAATAAGAATATTTCATAAAATTGGTTATTCTATTTACTTATATATTGTTTTCTAAGATACAATGACGTGCATTGTCGGCAAATCCTTAAAGTCGGTAACTTATTTTTCTTCGAGCTGTAGAGGTAATTAGTTTCAAATGATCGAGTTGTAAAGGTTGTAAAATCAAACATTGCTAATGTTCGAGATACAGAGGTCCATTTTTTTTTTTTTTTTTTTTCCAGTTACGGAGGGAAAATATGTACCAAAATGGCTTGTGGGGATTGACTCATTATTTCGACTTATAGAGGGTTGAAATTTCTAGTCGTGGAGGTTTTGGGGCTTGAAGGGAAGGGAACAAAAAATTTTTTCGAGTTGTGGAGGTTTTCGACTTATCGAGGTTCGACTTAAAAGGTTCTACTGTATTTTGTTCTATAAAGGTCCAATGACCTAACAATCAAGTGCATTAACAAAAGAAGGAAGACCATAAACAGTGCACGAACTAAAAAAAAAAAAAGTTTGAGAACAACAAATAATTCACTGTCAATAATATTTGACATGTACTACTTGTCAAAAAAATTATTTATTATCTTCTAAAAACAGGCTTTTTTTAATTTTATACTTCTCGGATCGATTACACGTTGCTATTTCCGGCGGTACTTAACGGGCCCAGCCCTTAAAATCGTCTGACCGCGAAGGGTGGTGATCAGCAAGCAATTCTCACTGCAAGCTGCGTGACTTAGACACGGGCACCGTTCCGTGGCAACTTGTGTCACGCCCGTCCAATCTAACCACCCGTGGCGACAACAAGGCATCCCCGTTTTCTCCTTTTGTTCCGATGAAAATGGAAGTTCTCATGCAATTTGCTGCAGACACTACATTGTATTCATTTTATAGATATCGAGATTGAATGACTTGAGCACTTGCATTTAATGCATTTGAGTACATGTACAAGAAGTACACGGAAGTGACCTAGGAAATAGATACCACGTCAATGTTGTTGTTGTTGTTGTTGTTGTTGTTATCGTGTCCATGGATTTAAAAATATAAACATCAAAATTAGATCAAGTCAAAACTCTTCGCGACAGCGGCCGCTAGCAATGGCACCGCTTCACTCTACAGGACTTCTCTTAAGTTGGCCTCGATTGGCACCCTACCCCAATACATGGGGAGTGAGTGCTGGAATGTGCTTAGGCGTTAGGAAAGCGTTGGGGCAATTTCTGCAGGGGATGCATTTCCTGGTCTTGTCTGGAGAATCTTCATCCCTCTGTAGTGATTAGTTCTTGAATCTGCTAATAACTGATGTCAACTTCCTAGGGCAGTTGAAGTCCGTGATTTACCACGTCAATGTGTATTGCAAATGGTGATTACGAATGCAAAATTTGTTTATTGTGCTGATGACACACAATCAAGATTCAGTACAGGCGTATTGCGTATGTATTGTACACGAAATAACAAAGCTGAATACTGGTGGTGTCGTTCGAAATGTTTTTCTCCCTCTGAAAAGTTTCTTATTGCTGGAACCCTTTGAAGAGTTAAAGCAGAAATTAAATTTTTTGGAAACCTATGTCTTTGGAGGTTATTGTTAGAATTGAATCCACGGTGTCTCTAAAAATCATAACACCTTCAACAAATGCAAGAAAATTTGAATGCAAATAATTTCAAGAGTTGGATGTAAGCAGTTCGAGTTCTAATGAGGAATCTCTAAATTCTACGTGAAGTATCAGAATTCAGTTACAGTTGTGTAGAGAAAGAAGTGACTAGGCATTTGGAGATTAATAGAGGATGTTTTAAGACGATTCATCAACATCCTGTTTGGTAAAGGTTTTGCTGAAAGCTAACATTTGGCGAAAACTCTTTGAAATTAAGAATCCATCTAATCTTGTTCGAACAGTTCAAGTGTTCGAAGATTTGGCAAATCTATATTTAGCTGGCAATATTACATTTTTACTCTGAAGGTGACAAATTTTCCAGGAACGTAACGTTCAAGACGGGTTCATGGAATCTGACTTTAACCTTTGTTTTATTGGCTGACTTGCAGATTTGGCTATTGTCCCATAGAGAGCGATTGGTGCTGCACCCGAAAACAGTTTCCTCTGTTATTCGCTTTACAAGATCGTAAGGTATCTGCATACATTGAAACTAATAACTGAACTTGAATAAACCCAATAACTATGTAGATTGGTTTGATTTGGCTTGTTACTCTACGGTCATCTTATGCACACTTTAGGCTAAACAGACCGGGACCTACAGTTTAAAGTGGATTCCGAACCAACAACAAACATCCATGCCACCGCTAGGATTCGAACCATAACTCTGTAGAATCTAGATTTAAGCTTATAGTTCTCCAAGCAAATGGAATCTAATACAAAATGACTGCCAGATTTCTAACTCATTGTTCAGTAAGTGTTTAAAACATAGTGTGTAGTAAAGAAATCAAATTGAGAAAATATACGTATAACATAAAAAAGGGGTTAAAAAAATTTAACAAAGTACAATGAATGAGACAAGAATTCCTTACCTTGAAGATAAAACCGAATGAAGATTCTTAATTCGTTCCCCGATTTCCAAACGTTCCTTTATTCGTATATCGTCGAAATAAAACAGATTCTTCTTCTATAGACACATTCAAACTTTTTAATTTGCACTTTAATAATTACCCAACTCAGTTTTTTTTCTTTTTTTTTTTCAGTTTTTCTTACATTTTTTTTTAAATTGCAGATAACTGAAAACGCAATTTTTTCTAATCTAATAAAAAAAAAAATTAACATGAAACAATAATAAATGTACATGAAAAAAAAAAAAATTTAATAAATGCATTAAAATGCCTTTTCTTTATAAAAAAAAATTGCATTTGTTTCAAACACTCTCACAAACACTTTTTTTGTCTATTGTGGAAAAAGTATAAGTATTTAAAAAAAAATAGTAAATTGCAACTACGGTTTCCGAATAGAGCTTTAGTGATCTTATTTTGAACACTCAACACAAAAATACAGCTTAATGTAAGTTTTTCTTGATATTTAGATGACAAAAATAAGACCCTCGCTATGGTTTAATTCATTATCTATGTAATTGAGTAGAGATTCACTGGAAACAAAATGCATTTGTGGTATAGGCGAGGATATTTGTATTTTATTATTTCGACGAAAATTTATTCATTATTATTTTAGAGCCCTGAATGGCCGAGCGGCTAGCTCTCTGGCGCTCGGTACCACAGGTTTTCGGGTTCGAATCCCGGTGGTGCCATGGATGTTTGTAGTGGTTCGGAATCCACTTTAAACCTTAGGTCCCGGTCTAACAGGAACGTAGAGCTTTGCGGAGGTATTGTTAATCAGCGTCCATGGCTTATCTTCCAACTACACGCACGCACTAAGTGATTAACGTCGATGCTTATGGCATAAAAGACAACTGTTTACGTATTTGCCAGCTGTATTAGAAAAACAACTCCGTAATCGGTAAGCCAGTTGCCAATATTTTATTATTTTCTCGTATTCAGGAAATCGATGCTAAAATAAGCAATTACTTAAACATATTTGTTTACAATTCTTCTTGGAAAAAGGTAAATTCACCCGCATTTTATCGGATCCAACCAGTGTGTACGAGGAAAGGGGATTATCGTAACATATTATCATCCATTACAGCAGCTACTTATACGGCTTTGAGATCTTTTGAGAAATTTGCCGGCAGCTATAAATAAAAAGAAAACGAAAATGGAACGCCTTCTGAAGATGCAAGACAATGGGAAATTGCGATAAGCGGTTATTAGGTATCTGAACGCCCATTTTGTGTGAGCCAAAGAGGAAAATACAATCTCTTCTATCCTTTCCCTGGTTGTTGTCAAACTGCATCAGCATCAGAGTTTTAAGCGCATGGGAAAACCTGCACTAAGAGCTCTCAGAACTGAGTTTTTGAATCATTTTTTTCTGCCTTTTTTATCAGTTTTTGTATGTTCTTCTGCGAAAGGATATCATATATATATATATACATAAATTATTACTAGGATTGTTGAAAATTATATTCTTCTTTAAGCAGGGCCGAACTTTCCTATAGGCTAACTAGGCTTTAGCCTATGGCCTCGAGATCAAAAGGAGCCTACATTCAAATTGTTAGCAAAATTAGAATGACACTCTTCTAAAAACTGTAAACACTAAAACACTGAATCGAAAATAAGGTGAAATTCTACATATATAAACCAACATATAGAAATGTATTGTTTAAGATCAACGCGTTCGGCTCATTGGGTCTGTTCGTTTGTATAGACTAGATTGCACCAAAGTAGAGTTCATACGTTCACTGATTGCTGTGGCAAATATTAACGTGCTTTATGCTACTGAGCTCTGGTTTGTTCTTACATTAATAAAGGGCAGATTGGAACAGACAAACGAACAGAGCTATAGTGTGTTATGTTTGACTAGTTATTGTTACAAGTACTATTTTGGGTGCTGAGAATAAATGTCCAAATAAGTGTTCTCGACTTTTTTTGTGGCACATTTTTCATAAAGATGTTTCCAAGATGTTTTTTTATAAAGATGTTTGAGATTTACCAATCACAACATGTTTCATTTAACATATTAATAAAATACATGATTACTGTGATATATATCATCTCTCATGTAATTTACAAACTTAAAAAGGGGAGGTGAAAGGGCCTCATAAGTGGAATAGCCTAGGGCCTCTTTTCGTCTAAATCCGGCCCTGTCTCTAAGTAGTGTTTGAGTAAAACCCAAGTATATAAAATTATTTCCCCAAAGGAGTTACGGATTTAAAATGAGGATTTAATTAAAATACATATATTAATTAAAACACATATTCATTTAAAATGCAAAGCCTTTTTCGTTTTCCTATTATTTTTTTAATCTGTATTAAAAGAGAAAGTGTTTTCATACCTTTACATGATAGGGTACGAAGATATTATTATTCGCAATTGTAGAATTTTCTATATATTAATTCCGCAGAAATACTCCGATTGTATAAGAAATTATTTCATTTCAATTTAGATTTTTTTCTCTATTTGGCACTTTAGAAATTTTTACTCATATACTCTTTTTTAAATTGATGAAAGAGTCAATAATTTTCGAGAGCTAAAGTGGACTAAAGTGGTAAAGTTCTGACTACTAATCTTTGACGTTTAATACTGTATACTATAGTAACAATTACATGGTGGGCGAAGACCGTCTGCTTATGAGCAGGTTTGGTTTGTCTCTCTACGGTCATATATTGCCCACTTTAGGCTCAAAAGACTGGAATCTACAGTTTAACGTGGATTCAGAACCACTCACATCCTCCTTCAGCATTCGAACCTGAAGCTTGTGGTTCCAATATCCAGAGCGTTAGCCAAATGGCCATCAGGCCGCCAGGACGAGTTGGAGGATCCATTATGAACTTGGGTTGGTTTGGGATTTAATGGCTAGACTTTCTTAACTTTTGGAGTAAAAAAATAATGACTATCAGCAAATATTATAGAACCTTTTAGCTCTACTATTGAATTTTCTAGGAGGACTCTAGTGTGTTTTCAAGCATGGAACATTGATGCATATGTTTAACTCGATAAACGTAGGATTTCAACAGTCATCATATACATCAAAGTCATGAACTGACTTGTACTTAATCCTGAGAATGTGCGAAGACGGATATCACTAAAAGCATATGGACGCCAGTATATTGTTGAATGAAGTAATTTAACATGGTGAATGACGACAATAACCCTTCTTCCATGACTGATGAAGAGCTATTTTTTTCACTATTCTTGTCCAGAATCCACATCATTCTTACACGACTGAAGAGTCATTTTTCTCATTCTATTCTTTCACACTGATGAGGAGTCATTTTTTTTCATAGAATTTTTTCCATGACTCAGTGAGGGGACATTCTTTCACAACTCATTTCAAGAATTTTTATCATTCTTCCACGACTTATAAGGAGCCATTCTTCTCGTTTCTATGGTTTGAACAGGCCCCAGGTTTGAAAAATGTAATGGAAATTGTTGTTGTTGTTGCTTATCCCCTTGATTTAGAATCATAAACCAAGTCCAGTAGATCATGCTGCATCAATAGATCTTCCCCTCATTCAACAGTTGCCTCACAGAGGCACCCATACAATCGATGAGATGAGAGAGAGACGCGATGGCCGAACAAAGGGTCTTCTCGTCTCCATTGAAGGTCAAACTCTTAGTGTGGCCAGTCCTTATTGTGGCCAGTCCTTAGTCTGGCTAAAGCCGTTTGAGCAGATCTAGGACAGGAGCACTGCAAGGACATACCAGGATATTTAGCGGCGTACCATGCGTGAATGGGTGGCGACCTCCAAGCGGTATTCACTCTGGCTAAAGTCATGGAATGAACCTCTGAAGCTGACAGATTGGATGAAGAAGCTTTGGGAAGTTCGCAACCTTCCCTAGCGAGAAGATCAGCAATTTCGTTTCCATAGATGTCCACATGGTAATGGAAATGTAAGTAGTAATGCTTCAATGGGAAATTGTGTATTGGAAGTGATAAAAATAAAGGAAATGATATAGTATTAGCAAGTATGTTGTTAAACGTGCATATTATATTCACATATTATGTTTATTTTATTCTGAAGTTTTTTACGAACGAACGTGTGAACGGCTTTTTACACTTTTGTCTCTGTTTTTAGAACGGGATGTATGAGTTATCAGTTTTTTATTTAACAAGAGCAAGAATTACATTACACTCTCTTACCGTAGGGAGGAAAATAGTAAGAAATAAAATTTAATGTTCTGGAAACAAAATCCCTGATAAAATTACCTTCTTAATCGTCAATAAAAATGCTTAACGCAATTTGAGAGGAAAACCACTAATGAAGGATGCAAGTTCCAAATTGCTTCAGAATTCACGTTCAGTCAAAGCGTAAACTTGCGGTTAAAGATCCCCCAGAATGAATCAGAACGCATCGCAAAAGCATTTACGTCTAATCCTCTACGAGATGTGATTTCACTCAAGACTATCGCGTTAGAGGGAAGATAAAATAAAATTCGTGGGTAAAATTTTGAGTGAATCTTTTTTCTTTACGCTTGATCTGTGAGGCATGCAGTGTTTGGAAATGGATTTATCCAATTGAAGAAAACAAATCCCGTTTTTATTTTGAGAAAGCTTCAAGTTTCGTGGGTTTTGTGGAATTTACGCTGTCTAGTATTTTTGACCTTTAATCTTTTTTTTCTCTCTTTTCTGTCTCCGAATGAATATTTGAATGAATCTGAACTAGCCTCTTTTTGAAAAATAATTGTAATTTTGTGATCTTGCCCTTTTAAATGATTCGGAAGAATCCCGCAGCCATGTCTGTTCGAAATGCTTTCCTGGCGCGACAGTGTAAACAGAAAACGCCAGAAATGAAAGGACACCACGTAAATGAATATGTGCTTTATCTAAATGAACATTGACAAAAGTAACAGGGTAAACAGTAGCAAAGGTGAATTGTGCTTGCATGCTGTTTTCACTCAGATTCTTCTGCACTCTGCGAGATCATATCTCAAAATGGCACTCTTGTGCTAGAATTTACTTTGTCCAGTACCAAACCTATAACAGTCTTCTCCACACTCAGAGTTCATAACCTTTTCCGCCAATTTAAAATGAGCCATTCTTCTCATACCATTTTTTCCAAAGTGGTATGAGAAGAAGGGAGTCTCAACACTAAGAGAAGAAGAGTCCACAACTCCAGTCTGGAGTCCATATCCTTCTTACACGACACATGAAAAGTTATTCTTCTCATACCGTTCTCCCTCCATTGACGAGGAGAAATTCTTCTCATACCGTTCTTCCACCATTCGCGAGCAGACATTATTCTCATACCATTCTTCCACCATTGACGAGGAGTCATTATTTTCATAACAATCTTCTCATGACGGGACATTATTCTGATATCATTTCTACACAACTCATTTTCGGAGTTCATACCATTCTTCCACAACTCATGAGGATCAATTCAACTCATACTATTTTTCCACAACTCATGCTCGAAGTCCATATCATTCTCCCACGATTCATAAGCAGCCATTCGTCTCATACCATTTTTCTACGACTCCTGTCTGAGTCAATACTATTCTTCCACGACTATGTTTAAAATCCATACCATACCCAGTACAAATCCATACCATTTTTTCTACGATTCCTGTCTGGAGTCAATACTATTCTTCCACGACTATGTTTAAAAATCCATACCATACCCAGTACAAATCCATACCCAGAGTCCATACCATTTTTCCATAGCTCGTGAGGAACTACTCTTCTGGTATCATTATTCATTCATTCTGGTATCATTATTCGACGATTCCTGTTCAGAATCCATCCCATTTTTCTCTGAATCATGAGGAGCCATTCTTCTCATACATTCTCTGCAAAGAACCTTCTCAAATAACTAATGGTGCAAAGACAGTATGGCTGAAATTCGGCCTCATCAATTATCTTTTTGCGCCCACTAACACTGTGCGGCTCATCCATTGCACCGCTCTCCGCAATTTCCGCATCCACATGATCCTACAACCGCCGTATCCCAGGCTTCAGGTTCGAATCCTGGCGCTGGCATGTATGTTTGGGAATGGTTCGGAATCCACTTTAAACTGTCTGTTTAGCTTAAAGTGTGCATAAGATGACCGTAGAGCGACAAACCAAACCAAACCTACAACCGCCGCGTTAGTAGATGAAATTGCCGTAACATCATCTACAATGTCTAGAAATTATTTCTGAACTACCACTGTGTGATTCCTATGTTTACCACCCGATACATTCTGCATACAGAAACAAAGCTCTCCTAGCCGCTGAATTAGACTCAAAAACAATTTGACAATTATGTGAAAACTCTTTAAAAAAAAAACGTTTTTCAAATTACATATTTTTTTATTTGTTTAAATAAATTCGTGTTCTTATAGATTTATAGATTAATTATCTAAAAATTATCATCCAAATAAATACGGATGCTATTCTTCCAAAATTCAAATTCTTTAAAAAGACAGAATTAGATTTTTGTTTTAATCTTAGTAAAATAAGTTACTTACTGTTAGGGCATTACAAAAACATTAAAAAGGGAATTTTATATGAATAATTTTTAAAATCTGGCATTTAAATCATAGAAAAGGCACTAGCTAACTCTCTAAATATAAAATAATAAGAAAATTGTATAATTTAAAAACATAAAATTCTCTGCAAAATGAATATATATATTAGCTTTTTAAAAATATTTAAATTTTACTTTTCAAAAGAAGCATAAATATTTTTCCAGTATGGCATTACATAATTGACTTCCTAGTTTTTATGGGAGAAATGACCCTCTTCTAAAACATGAATTGTTCATGATGTATTTTACAATTTTTGGATTGTTTACATGTGATATTTTACATTATATTTTGTGTGCAAAAACTAAAAGATTATATTTATTTTATTTGCTATAAAATTTAATAACAATTACAAATAATAACCCTAATTCAAAACCTCTGTGAATATTTTTCTGTCTAAAAATATGGCTAAGAAGAACAAAATGCTGAATAAGATGTATCAATTCAATAACCCTAGAAATACAACTGTTTTAAATATAAAGAAATTACATAATATATATCTTTATCTATAATGAAATAAAAAAAATAAGATATGCCGTGATTCTAATTAATAGTGAATATTTGACTTTACTAATAATTCTTAGAAAAAAATTTTTTTTTTAAATGATCCTTTTTTTTTTTTTTTTTTTTTTTTTTTTTTTACGAAAATTCTTTATTGAGTATACCCCATAAAACTCAGGAAACATTTTAGCTCGCTTGGCGCTTAATAATTAATGGTGGCTAAAAGAGCCACATCTACAACTTAAGAAAGTCTAGATAGACTGAATTCACGAGCAGTTCTATCGTGCTGAAAGTAGTTCAACCACCTTAACTCACCTGATTTTTTGTTTTAGATAAGTTTGTCTATTTTTTCCGGTTTGAACTATTTTTTTTTTTTTCCGGTTTGAACTGTTATTTTAACGAATTCAATTTTGATAAAAACCAGTATTTATATTTAAGCAAAAAATAAATAAATAAATAAATAATAATAATAATAATAAATAAATAAATAAAATCATCAAATTTATTTTTATTTTAAATTAACATTATGATTATGTTAACCGAGTGTAAATCGAGGTATAGGTGTATTACGCTAACGCGAAAGTTATAAAACATATTGATGTAAATCTCCTTTTTATTACGATTGGCTTCTTCATAGTTAAATATTTCCTTCAAGGTCAATTGTCATAAAATCGGATATTTTTTTCCTGATTTGTATTGAATGGTGATAGAAGATTACTAAAATGAATATGCATTAAAATAATATTGCTCAATATAAAAAAAACACGCATGCACATTTAATCATCTAAGAAAATGACAAATAAAAATATGTTTCTGGAATTAGATTGATGTCATAACTGAAGATGATGAAACACGTTTGAAAATGTATGCTTCAGGCACATTGGCACAGTTGTTTACGTTTAATCTTAATTCATTTATTTTCCAGAAAAATTTATATAATTTATTTACTCTTAATCACTTTGAAAAACTATTCCTTTAAAAAAAAATTATTTAATGTTATGTTATTTATTTAATGGTTATTTATTGTTATTCTAATGATATTTTGAAATATTCCATACAAGAGAAATGATTGTTATGTGTTATTATTAAGATTTCGGATTGCACTCATTCTACTAGAAAATTAATAATCAGAAGAATTTATTATAATTGGAAAAGATGCGAATAATAAATCTTTTTTTTTTTTACATAATTTTTTTTATTTATCATTTGTTTATTGTTTTATTGTTCAATTAACTTATTTTTTTTATATTCTCAGCTCAAATCTGTTTTTTCCAGAAAATGATAATTTTTTTATAAATGCTTTATCGTGATCAATCACTTATTGCAATAGAAAGCTTCAGAAATCTGGCAATGAATGTGCCTGAGTTTTATTATTTCATTAGTTTCAAATTAATTATAATTTAAGCAGTTGTTTTAAAGAAAAGTTATTTATTTATTTAGGATTTTTTTTTAAGTGTATATAAGCTCAAAAAAGCGTTCCTAAGTATTTCATTCCTATATGTTTATTATATTACAGTAATATATTTTATATGCTAAAGAGAATGTTTGTTTTTTTAACTTGACTTATACAATAAAGTCAAGTTAAAAAAACAAACAAATTCGTAACAATAAAAAGGAAATCATTATAAATCTGTAAACCCTTTTTTTTCACATATCTGGCAACACTTACTGCAGCTCATCAGCAGCGCCCTTTATACCGACTGAACTTCCACAGTGGTGGCCAAGAACTATCTTCATGCTGTTGAATGTCACGTCTTTCTTTTGATTTTGTAATCAACTTTTAATGTTTGTCCCTATATTACTTAAAATACAATAAATAATTGTTGCATAATTTGAGCCTATCCTAATGAACCCTATTTCCACACATTTTCAGTTCATTAAGAGTTTTTCACGAAATAAAAAATTATTTTAATAGAAAGTTTGAAGTTCAATTTCAGAAAAAAAAAAATTTAAAGTCAATGTATTATTTTTCTATCAGGGAACACTTGCATAATTATTTAACCACATACATGTATTTCTCAATAGGATACCTGGCAGAGAAATCATCAAACATTCACTATTACTTGTTCATTGGTGAAAGAGATCAAACATTTAACCCAATGGAATTTTTGTTCAAAGAACTTGTCTTTACAGTAAACCCAAATATGAGAAGCCACAGAGCTTCAAAATTATTTCTTATCATTACCTTTTATGAATGGGGTTTGTAAAATCTATAATAAAAGGAATTATTTTGCACTTTTTCATAAAAACTTAGTTAAACTTATACATTTTATACATTTACGTATGTTAGTCGTAGATCATGAAAGCTAATTAGCTATTTTACTGAAAATTGCTACATTCATTTCGAATATAAGAAATAAAGTTTCCTAAAAGTTGTAATCATGATTTCTCCTATACAGTGGCAAAAGCGCCTGTGGCCTTCAGGAAAATGGTCAGTTGGCCTCGAGACTCTCACCAGAGAGGAAATAGAGCGCAAGCCTACTCTCCCACTGAATAACGTTTAGTTGGTCTATAATCTCGCATCCCGAGAGGAAATATATTTAGCGCAACTTTGAGTATTATTGGTCCATAGACTCTCACCCGGAGAAGTATATTTAGCGCATCCCGCGGCTGGCCGAATTTCGGGTTTTCGGCTTAGAAGTAGAGTCCATCGTTGAATCAATAATTATCTGTTTTTAAATGTGTTAAATATTGTATCTAATTACATGTGTGTGCTGTTTATGCGTGCGTCAATAAAGCTACGAGTTCTCCAACCTGTGCCTCAAGTATTTCAACCTAAACATAGTTACAATCCGGTTGCCCAACCTGCACACACCTGAGTAGAATATTTCCATGGAAAAACAAACATTTTCATTTCATCAACTGACAAAACATTCTTTTATTCAAAGCATAAATTTACAATTTTTTTGACTAATAATTCCTTTCTTAGTTTTTGAACATTTCTTGGTATTAAAGATATCATTTGGTTTATATCAATTATACATAGAATCATATTTATTATTTGCAGTTTTATACTGCAAAATAAAAATAATATTTACAAAACATCCATTGAATATGCATTTTTATGAGAAATGGAAGAGAATATTTGAAGCTTTACACAATGAAAAGAACGGGGGAAAATATATGTATAAATTCTTTGCTTGTAGCTTTTATACCAAGCGTTAACTTCAGATTTCATCTTCCTCATTTACACAATTGTCCCATGGTGGGCCAAGTCCGTTTGCCTACTGCAGATTTCAAGACTGGAGTTGTTACGGGATAGGGTTGTCAGCCCTACTTCCAGCATTCTACATTCATATTAGACCGGGACCTACAATTCAAAGTGGATTTTAACCACACTACAAGCATTACAAACCAGCATCCACTTCAACACTACAAACATCCATGGCATCGCTGGGACTCGAAAACGAAACCTGTGGCACCAAGCGCCAGAATGCGAGAAGTTCAGGTTATTACTTTGTAGTGCAAAATACAAAGTTATAAAATGTCAAAATACAAAGTTATAATATTTTTATAAAATGTCATAAAAGTAGTATTTACAAATAACTTCTAAGAATATCTTCAATCCTTTCTCAAATCTACTTATTTTTTTTTTTTTTTTTTTACAAATCTTCTATTTATGTATAATAATTTTACTTACAATAAATATTTCAAAAAGCATTTTTTTCATTATAAATAACAATACTAAAAATTATATTTATTGTATGAAATTAAAAATAATTAAAGAATGAAAATTTACAATGAAAACATTAAAAATGAACTCTAAAGGAAATAAATTTCAGAGAAATATTCACACCAAAAATCTATTTTAAAATTTTAAAGGCATGTTATAGATAGAATATTTTTTTTATCATTTCAGAAAAAGTATTGATATTCCCAAATTTTACTCTATGTAATCCTCTAAACAATTGTAATTGCAAATTTTATCTTTCATTCTTAGTAAGTCTTAGATTATCTAAAGGATAAATAGGAGACAGTAAACACTCATTTTAAATTTCATTCTTTATTGGATCTAAATTATTTAAAAGGTTGAATAGGAGGCATTAAAAACTTACTCTGAAAGTCAATGAAATAAATAGCCTGGTGAGATACATTACAGAAAATCGTGAGTGAATGTCAGATACAAGTTACACATGGATACAACTGAGCTTTTCACCGATTACAATTCATGATTTTTGTTCGATTATTTCAAAAGGCAGTGGCAAACTTGACTTATGAACCTAATTCATTAATCAGATAACATTTATCAAGTTGAAACATATTTTCTAACAGAAATGTGATTCCTCATTCCAAGGTATAATTACAGAAATTCATTTTAAAATTTATATTGATGATAAAAAAAATAATTACTTTCTTTGTTCTCATCCAAATTTTTGTAGGAATTTGCTTTCTTAACAAGTAAACGTATAAAAAAATTGCTTTTATTTTTAAAGTTCCAATATTATGCCAGGCTTTGAGGATTTCAGTTTTATGTTCCAAATTAAAGATCAACTTTTCAGTTCTCGTCCCTTTTTTTTAGTTTCAACTGAATTTCTTTTTGCTGAAAATAAGACATATTTTTATAAATATTCTTTAGTATAACAGACAACTTCAAAAGTCTGGTAATGCGTTTGACTGAATTTTACGAATATAAGTTTCCAAGCTGAAAACTAATTTGAATATTAAATTTATGGACATATGTTTATGAATTTGTGGACAGTTTGTATTCAATTTTCCATTTTCCAGTGAATGAGAACGTTTTTTTTTTTTTTTTTTTTTTTTTTTTTAGCAGCAGAACAGTTTGTTACGATGAGTCAATTTTCTTTGTTTTCGAAATCTTTATGTGTATAAAATATGTTACAAAACTTCCCCGTGTATCATCTATTTAATGCGTTTTCTTTGGAATCATCAAATTTTGTTTTGTGTGCCGTATGCATCTCACCAAGTTGCTTCATCAGTTTTAAAAACATTCTCAACCTTGCTTCAGGGTTGGAATTCTGCGCTCCGTTTGCATTAAAAAACAACATAGGAACTGGCCCACTCTCAACACCTGCAGGGTTTGCTGGCTTCACAGCAACTTGCACCGACTTATCCACGGGCATTTGGTTTGAAGTGGATGTTTGACGTTTTTGAGTCTGTCATCGTCTTTGTTGGACAGTGCCCAGCCAGCCAACATATCCTGCGGTTTCACACCACCCTTGCCTGCGAACACTTTGGTTTGAAGTAGATGCTTCAACGCTCTTAGTCTCTCATCTTGCCTGTTAGCCAGTGCTGGATTTTGAGGCCAGGTAGCTGAAAGTGTTTGTTGAGGATGGAACAGAAATGGAGGTGGTAGTGGCAAGGAGTTCTGGTGAACTGCTGGCAATGGCAGCGAGTTCTGGTGCACCACTGGAAGCTGCACCGAGGAACCTGCCACTGGTTGCTGTGCGGAATAAATCCGGTTGAATCTTTCCCAGTGGGGTGCATCCAGCTGTTTGTGTCTGAGATAGTATTTTTGGGCTGTTGATCCTGACGTGGTCCATTGATCTGCCATCCCTGAAGGGCAGAGAGACCATGCTCCTGGCCGCCCTGTGCCACCCCAGGGCGATGTTGTAGAATTGGTCTAGGGCCGTCCACATGTAGATGAGGGCCGAGGGGTCCCACACCATCTGGACCAGCTGGTCGATGGGCAGGGGCCTGTCCGTGAGGATCTGGGCACGAGTGGCTGGAAAAAGCAGATAAAGAGACAAAGCCCAGCAGGAGGCAATGGTAACGCATTGTAGGGTTCGCTGCAAGAAATATAATGGGAAAAAATTTACTAAACTATTTGTGTAGGTATTATGTTCATGATATCTATGTGTTAACATTAATTGTGTCGAACATTATATTGCGTTATCATGTGTCAAGAAAAACATCTATATTATTAAAAAAATGTTTCGTTGTAAGCATATAAATAATTATTTACTTATAATGTTTTAGTAGATTTATTATTAATTTACAATTAAAATGATTATTAATTGTATTTTGTTTTGAAAATTATTTTTAAATGTAATAAAAATATGCTTTTAATGCTTTACAATGCTTTTACAGTGCTTCTAAATGCACCCAATATATCAATATAATACTTTTACTGATATATAAATGATCAGTTGAATACTAGGCTAAAAATTCGGCAAATTTGTTCGAAATTCCTAGTATTAGCATGATTTATGCCATTTACACATGGTACTGGGTATGATTTGTTCGAATTCCTTAAAGTTACTGGTGGTAAATCAGTCTTACTCAATAAAGTTTTTTTTTTTTTTAATTTCAAGTTTATATCATGATTAAAATTTCTACTTTTTGGCAATTAAAATTTCAAATCGTTTTATGTAGACAGAAACAATATTTAGCATTATTTATGAAAACTGTCGAATAGTAATTCGAAAAAAAAAAAATATTTAAAGTGTTGTAAAGTTCTTAAATTCTGTTCTCCCTTACTGCTTTTTAAAAATGCTACTGAAGATTCTAATTAGTAGTATTATCACTCCAACAATATTAAAATATTAAAAATGACATTAAATATCTTTAAACAACACTTGTTTTCTCATTACATTCAATTTAACAAATGTGTACTGAATTAACTTACTTTTGCTCATCAGTGAAGATGACAATCACTTTTCAAATTTCTAGAACGATCTAAAAATCTCTGAGAATCATTTTTTAGGAATTTTGAAAGCTAGAAAATAAAATTTCTTCAATTATTTAAAAGTGAAATCAATACATTTTAAGTTAACTTTTAGTATTATAATGTTTCATTTTTGGGGATGGTTTATGTGATGAATCAATATAAAATTTAATTTAAAAATATTTTTTTAAAATAAATATAAATTAATTATAAATATTATACTAATAAAATTATTTATTACTTTATTACATTTATATTATAAATATAAAATATATAATTTAATTATAAATATTATTTAAAATTTTGTATTATTACTCATTAATAATCGAAGATCATATTTAGAGTTATAAATTAAATGAGAAAGTTATGTGCATTTGAAATAACTGTAACCGACATATACCAGTCCAAAATAAATCAATCTAAAAAAAAAAAGTAAGGAATATTATTGTACAAAATAGATATTGATTTTATTGTACAAAATTGTAAAAAAAAATAATTCTTTTATTCAATAGATAAAATTTCAAGTTTTTCTTCATTGTATTTATTAAAATGGCATTCGAAATCATGCTAAGTAAAAAATATATTTGCATTTTCACACTGTAACTATTAAAAATCTATTTCGACTTTTAAATATTTTTAAGCCTTTTTCATTCAAAATAATAATAATTATTATTATTATTTTATTTCGCATGTTAACAATAATTTCCCCAAAAGGTGTTAGTGATATTTTATAAGAAATTTTAAAATATTAGTAAAAAAACCCCAATTTTTAAGAGTTTTTAATGACTTTTCCTTTTAATTTAAAATCCTTTACATCTGTAAAGGATTTGTTAGTGTTTGGATTTTTAAAATACTATCGCTAATTGCAATGGATGGTAAGACTAGTTAAACTATTACTTATTGTAATAGATTAAAGAATATTATAAAAGCAAAATTAAAAAAATATTTAAAAAGACTGTTTATTACAACAAAACAATTCTTTCGATTAGTTAAAACATGTAAGTTTATTTCTGTTGAAATAAAATGCAAATTCATTAAAAAAAGAATAATTTAATTATAGAATGGACATTATAGAATAATTTTTCTTTTTTAGACTCTGGTATAATAACTTATTGTAATGTATGATTTATCCTTAAAAGTGCTATTATTTAAAAAAAATTATATATATTATTAATAACAGTTTTATAAAAGGCATTATTGATTAAATTATTATTATTAGGAAATGAGTGAGAAAAGTGAAGAAAAGAGTGACAATATAACTCTTTAACTGCACAATGTTTGGTTGCTTACTTTTAAGTTTATTTATACAAAAATTAATAAGTGTAATTATAAATGAACCGCAATTATAAAGATAATATGTAGACATTTTTCTTTAAAAATTATCTATGTAGAGTTTAAAAATAGTATTGTCTAAATAATATTTTTATATAAAAATTAATATATATAAATATATAAAGCATATAAAAATATATAAAGCATATAAAACTATATAAAATATATAAAAATATATAAAATATATAAAACTATATAAAATATATACAAATAAAAATTTTTAGATAAAGAAAATATGAGAAGTTGATGCTATTAAAGAATATGAAAATAAGTAAAATACGAATGTGTCCGCGTAAATCTGCAAGGATGCTTTTAATAAAAAACATGTTCTTAAATCCTCAATTTTTTTATAAAAAACTATTAAATTAGTTAATTAACACTATTAAGTGATACTGGCAGAATAAAAAAAAGAGTTATGTCAGAGTTATCTTTTAAGATTGGCACTTAATGATCGATTAAACATTGGGCAGGTACATGAAAGTCGATAAAGCCTATTTCAAAAACACAGCATAAAAATCCGAGGTTCTGTGTTGTGAAATCTACAATTCTGTGTAACACAATTGCAAACAAAGAGCTTCGTAAGTAAATGTATATTGGCAACAAACACAACAAATTTAACTCATTGTACATTTTTTTTAATGAAATGATACTGAAAAAAAGTTCCATAAATACCGTTCGATCTTCACACCATGATTCCGTACGCGCAGACGATAAAAAAGAGCAGCTCAGCTCCGCTGCTGGCCATCCCGCGGTTCCATTTCCTCAGACGAGAACAGCACCTGCGGGATGGATGCGAACGACCGCTTCGAAATCGTCTGCGGAGGAGCTCCAATGAGCAACCTTCATCCCACTGACCCACTCGACCGTCACCTGACCCCAGTTCCTCCGTGGAACACTTTCTTCCAATGCAAGGATTATCTCTCTCGTCTCCCAAGCCTCTCATTTTCTTTTCCTTTCTTCTTCTATTTTCTCGATTCCTGCAATGATCGTTTGCTTTCTCTGTCGCCACTATCCAACGAAAACCTCGCAACCTTATAATTTCCCCACTTTTTTTTTCACCCCGAGACAAATTAGCAAAAGACAAAAAGGGATGACACGTTCTTATCTACTGTTCATGTCTTGAAAGTATCATTATTTGTTGTTGTTGAACTAAGCTGAGTATATATATATATATATATATATATATATATATATATATATATATATATATATAGATGCTTGGATCGTCTCTGTCTAATATGATTGTAGAGCTTTGGGCTTAGAGCTGACAGCCTTACTACTTAAAAAGGAAACATCTCCTGCCCGAAATCTGCCAATAGGCAGATGACCATGGCCGATCATGAGGTTGTTTCTCTGTCCACTCTCTAGAAATTACAAACGATGTTATTTCTTTCTCTCTAGATAACTGGATCCAAGGCAAAGAACGCATCTAGTGACTTATTCCGGTAACGTGGAACAAAATAGCCTACCGTTTAGAGCCGGCTAAGTATACAAACATAATATACAAAAGAAAATTGAATTGAGCAGTGCAGCCTGCTCCATAAGACAAAAGAAAGACAGTGATAGATAGCAGCCGGTGATAAAATCACGTGACTGTTTGGAATAATATGGCCATCATGGTTGCAATAATATGGATTGGTTGGCAGACTGCAAACTTTTTTTTATATGTGTGGGCAGAATTATCATCCATATTATAACTACCCCTCTGACCATATACTACTGTGTCCCAAAAAGTAAGACCACTTTTCAATTTAAAATCGTTTTGATTTGATTGAAGAGATTCAACGTGAATCGCTGCGCGCTTTGAAAGCCATCTCTGTCGATGAATTTTTAGCATGCATTGAGGATTGGAAAAAGAAGTTGGCGTAAGTACATTGTGTCCGGAGGGGATGACTATTAAGGAGATGAAATAAATTTGAAAGAATAAATAAAGAGTTTTTGAAAAAAAAAATATTTGGTCTTACTTTTTGGGCACAGTAATATATGTATGTAATACATCGGTAAACCTCGTATTTTACTCATAAGTATCACTAACAGTCACACGACATTGATTTCCGGAAGTCGTTTTAGGGGTTAATGCCTCCCATTAGCGTGGAAGAAATCTTGGTAAACGCCCACTAGACAAGCCAGACACCTTAACCTCCATCGAGTCTCTTCGTTTCAGAAAGCAATGACTGCAAAGGACGCCACTAAAGTAGCTATTTGACCCTGCACTCTTGCTTCGCTCGTCACCATTGGGCCAAAATTTCGGGTATTTTAACTGTTTTGTCAGTAAAATATATCTATTTATTTCGTTTTCGTAAAAACAAAATAATTCTTCTTTTCAATTTTATACCGATGCGATAATTTCCCGAAGCATTTCCTGTTAAAGGTTACTTTAAAAAACCCGAAGAATTGTGCACTTTGTAGAGTTTCTGTATTTGATTGACACGTTATTGATGACGGATTTTATACAACTGCAGTAAATATATAAAACACTAATTCAAATTATTTTCTGTACATGTGGACGTTTACTTTTTATTAAACTGAAACTGTATCCCGTTCCCTGTTTGAATTCATCAAAATTCTAAAATTCTATTAAAAAATGAATTTTATTGCCTTTGTGAAATGGATGTAAGGGAAGTGAGAAGCAGAAGCAAACTAGTAAAATAAAAAAAAAAAAAATTTAAGTCAATTCCTACCTTTTTTTCACTCTATTGCAGAAAAGTCCTTTATAAATAATTTTCATTCATTTTTTTTAAGTTTATCTGTCACCATCTATTAGTGGATATATGCAACTTAAATCTAAAAAAAGAACTAAAATGAATGAATTAAATTTAATTACCGAATTAATATTTGAAAAAACTGCATTGACCTCAAGTGTCATCCACTGCAAGTTAAAAATGTATTTGAACTTGAGTGGATGAATAAAAAGTATTTTACGAATGATTGAAAATGTGAACAAGATATATATAGCCAGAGTGTGAGCTAATAGAAGGAATTGAAAAAAGGGCCGCACATCCTAAACTTAGATGCTTCCTTTTTTTTTTTATTTCATGGTTTTTAAATTAATCCCAATTCGCAGGATTTTTCCCCTTTTCTTTTCCGCAGTTTATGAAAATCCCCATAATATTAGGTTTATCAGAAATAGAATGTGTTAAAGAAAGAAAGAGGAAGGGGGGTGAATCATCCTTTAAAGTATTCTCAAACATCCCTTTCTCCAAAACGCGGTTTGTTTTTCGAATAATGAAAGTTATAGAAATTCTTTAACACCAAACTCATTTCTTTTCACGACGAAATAATAACACTGAGAAAGTATTTTTAAAGTAGCATTCCTGAAACATCTGGAATGTCTGTTCCGAATTCGATACAAATTGCATGGTGTCCAGTACAGTTCCATAGAGGACTGCCGCCCTTTTCTATTGACCACAGAAGAATGCAGTTCAGATTGATCTGATGACGAGCAGCTCATTGTTCGCGATCTTTGTGCTTTATATAGAACGCCTTCCAATCTGAAACAAAATCAGATCTGAGCACCAAATCAATAGTCTCCATTTCAGAGAAATCTTTTGAATGCCATCCATATTAGCTTTTAAAAGATGGGCATCTCTTCGCCAAAAGTTCAATACTCCACATTACTGGCATCGTGTTGTTGCTGTGACTAAACAGCAGTGTCCGGTAGTCCGACATCCCATGACTCATGGAAGGAGGAAAAATGAAACTGAAGAATGGGTTGCAAAACTTGGAAGGTTGAGAAATGCTGGCAGTAGCTTTTGGTGTGCAAAATGGTAGTGTTCCTAAGTCCTTCTTTGTTAGTTCCCCTTTGTTTTTTGTGTTCTTTATATAGTTCTTCTCTCATGCCGCAACAGCCCCTGGTGGGCCAAGGCCGTCTGCCAACTGGCAAATTTCGAGACAGGAGATGTTTTACCGGGTAGGGTTGTCAATCCTATGCCTAACAATCATACTTAAGCGGGACCTACGATTTAAATGGGTACCGAACCACCACAAATATCCATGGACCCTGTGGCACAGAGCGGCATTTCTTAATCTTACATTTCTTAATTTACTTTTTTATCATATTAACCGGCACCGAGCGGCAGAGCGTCACTCGTCCATCAACCCTCCCCCTCACTATATATAATTTATAATATACTGATAATACGTATTCCTTGATAAAGCTACCTTCCACAGAAAGTCATACCTAATTTTTTTGGATCGTACTGATTTCTTGTACAAGTTGTTCCCCCTTTTTATAGTATGTTTGTCTAATATTTATCAATTTCGTTGTTGCAGCTTATACGCACTTTGGATCTTGAACCATTTTTACCTCTTTTTTTTTTTTTTTTTTTTTTAGAGAGAGAGAGAGAGAGAGAGAGATAGCATATGTGAGTGTAAGGCACTTCAGAGTCTTTCTGCATAGGGAATGCTATAATGTTTTTGTTATACAGTTTGGTTGTATTTGTATGAAGCACAAAATAATTACGTGTACTAAATACTGTATTGATATATTGTGCTCATATATATATATATATATAAAATCAATTTTGAGATATTTGTATTCATTCATGTTATTCATTTACCATAACTATTCATTGGGGTTTTCAGAAAATACATTATAAATTTACAAAGCATTTTTAAACATGTAAAGGTCAGCTATTGACCAACTGCTTTTTATGAGATAGAAACAAAAACTATTCATGCTGAATAGGCAGATTAAGGGATTCACGCCGGCTTTTTTTTTTTTTAATTTGAGGCCATCGATCAGTGGGTGGTATTTCTGATCCGAGGAAAACAGAGGGTTCTTCTAATTGAATCGGCGGGAGGTATTTTCGACCACAGATCAAAGGACACGCTTCACGCACAAAAGACCCGTCTCTGGAAAACTTAGCTGATTTTGAAGCGGCTTACAAAGTTCACGGCTTGAACCAATATTGGATTTGTAAATGCATCAATGAAAGGCCTCAAATGGATCTCAGCTTGAACGATCAGTTTTTAAGGCAATAGCGTGCGAGATTCATTGTCTAAATAACATAAGACGCAAAGAGGAAGAAAAGTTTATTTTTCTTCAAAATAAGTATTAATACTGCATTTTACTTAATCATGATCTGCATTTGATTAGTGGGTGATGGCCGAGCGGCTAGCGTTCTGGCACTCGGTGCCACAGGTATCGGGTTCAAATCCCGGCGGTGCCATGGGTGTTTGTAGTGGTTCGAAATCCACTTTAAACCGTAGGTCCCGGTCGTAACAAGATTGTAGAGCGTTGCAGGGGCATTGTGACTCCGCGTCCGTGGCTTATCTTCGAGTTACACGAGCTCCCTGGGTAATGCAAAGTGAGTAACGTCTGTGCAGCCCTTATTCCATAAAAAGATCACGGTCTATTTGCCAGCTGCATTAGAAAAAAAAACATTTGATTAGTTGTCATGTTGTTGATCTGTTAAAAAATGCGTTGTTCTATGATAATTTTATGTTCAGAAATAGAACATGAGAAAATGTCAATTTCTATTAGCTGTATTACATTCGTTTTGCTCCAACAGAGTCATTTAGTTTCTGGAAGTCTCAAGTAGCACGCTTTCCAAATAAAAGGTGCAGAAATTTACAATTCACCTACCACAGCGCACTCTTAGATCCATCTAGTATTACTTGATGAGATACCAGCCCCTTCTCATAGAACGTGATTATTTTCAATGCGTGATTGAAGTTGAAAGCAGAAAATGTGCAATGGAATATAAAAGAAATTAATTAATAATCTATGGGCCATGGCTTTTATTAAACCCATTTTATTTTGATTTTTTTTTTTTTTTTTTTTTTTTGAATTTTTCAAAAAAAAAAAAAAAAAAACTCATTTGTTCTGCATATTAATGGATAATATCTTAAAACTATTAACATATTTGAATGATTCGTTTCGTATACATATAAATGGATATGGCAAATGGACGGTCTGACGACATGAAAAGCAGAGTTGTCTTTTTTCTGGCAGAGACACATTTTTTTCATTTTTAATTTGGAAATAAATTTGAATAAGTTTAAGTTGTTTCGGGAATATTATCAATATTATTGGCTATTTTAAGAACAATGAAATTTTCAGTGAATTTTCAAATGAAATTTTCAGTTCGTAAAAAGCAATCCGTTTTGTGATTTTTGGAATTATTTTCGTATGAAGTTTCCGTCAATGCGAAGGGTATTGAGTTGGAAAAATACACATCTGAGTGAACTTATTATGTGTTTTGACTGCTATTGTGCCTATTAATTTTTCTCAAGTCTGCATAGGATTTATGTTAAATATGAATGCATTGATGTATAACGAACAAAACCGAAAGCAAAATGGCAATGTTGAAGAAATTAAAATAATATATTTCTATGTATAAAGCTTCAATTAGATAGATTTAATTGTTCTGCCAATTGTTTGGTTTAATTGTTCTGGCAATTTTCTGTTTAACTGTTCTTGTGGAAGGAACCACATAAGGACAACCCTTTTCCACGATTGAGGAAGTTCAGTCATAATAAAGAGGGCGCTGCAAAACCAGATACACGAAATGGTGTTTGTTACCAGATACACGAATGGAGCGGTTACAATGTTAAGTTGGTCTTTGGCTCTTACAAATTTTTTGTCATTTCCAATTTGATAGAATTCAACCAGTAATTAATGAAATAAAATAAAATGACTATAAATAAATTAAATAACAAAAGTAAAAAAAAAAAAAAAAAAAAAAAAAAAAAAAGATTATCTCACTTAAAACTCTATTAGTGCTACACCGTTAGAATTTCTTTTACATAATTATTTCTAATAATCTATTTAAAACATTCATTAAATATAGCAAAGTTAGTTGACTATGATGGATATCATAATCACTCATTTAAATCATTAGTTTAACAAACGAAAAGAATTGAAAATTATTCAAATCCTGGCTCATTATTTTAAATTTTTCGCTATCTCAAAACCCACTGATAATAATTTTAATTTAATTTTACCCCTATATCCTTCATTAATTAGTTTTATCAGGCTAGTTTAGAACACTCCGCACAAAAAATAATCTCTTCTAGCAGCGCAAGAGAGTCGTATCAGGATTAGTTCACAAGAAAACAGAATTTCCGTGCTGCTTCTGCAAGATGGCCGTCAGCTTTTGCCTCATCAACTATGTCGAGCAGGTATTCGACTCATGTTCCTGACGGAGATTTCCAGATAGAGGAACAGCTCACAATGGTGGTGGCAGCATCGTAAGCTGCCCGCTTAACTGCGGGCACGAAAGGAATGTTAAACAACGCAAAAGTAGCACATTTGTCCGCATTGTTTTATCTGAACATGTTAAATTGTCACAAATAGCGGCTCTTGTTTGCTTTGGATGTTATTAACCTCTTGAAAAAGATTAAATGTACACAATGTTTTAATTCTTTCATTGGAATCTTAGCAAGTAATGTAAAAAAAAAAATTTTTTAAGTCAATTCCTACTTTTTTTTGTACTCTATTGCAAGAAGTCCTTTATAAATAAAAAAATATCATCTGATCTGGCGCCATCTATTGGTAGATACATACAACTTAAATCTAAAAAAAAAAAAACTAAAATTAATTAATTAAGTTTAATTAATGAATTAATATTTTAAAAAACTGTATTCAAATCCAGTGTCATCCACTACAAGTTCAAAAAATGTATTTGAACTTGAGTGAATAAATAAAAAGTATTTTATTGACGATTGAAAATGTGAACAAGACATATATAGGGAGAGTGTGAGCTAATAGAAGGAATTGAAAAAAAAAGAGGAAAAGAATATAATTTTCTGTATAATCGTATACGTCTATGGACATAGTGTGAATTTAATGTTTAAACAACTTTATTTTGAGGCAGTGGGAGCCAATTTAACCCAAATCATCTTCTTGGTTTTGGGAATTTTGCAAAATTTTGAGTTCTGCAGTATCTGAAGTGCCATTGTCCTGAATATCAATCTGTCCAGTGAGTGAGGTAAAAATTAAAAATTTTGACTTCTCCCTCAAAGGATCGAAGTTTTAAATGATATTAGATTTTTTTTTTTTTTTTTTTTTTTTTGTATATCGGTGGTCATCATGTCTCTAACTAACAGTCCACAAACAGACAATGCAGAGATGACTTTTAGGATTAACGACCTTACATTTGTGGGTCGTACAGGACAAGGTTTCCACTAGACAGATTGTCGATACGAAAGGCTGCTTAAATTGTCATTGGGTTCTTCCAATTTTAGGTTAACCTCATTAGTATAAATTATAACTATTTTTCTAATTTCATCCGCTGATCGAAAACGGTTGTTTTATTTCTGTTGAGTATCAACCATTTAAAAGTAAGGTGAAAAAAAGTGAAGTAAAGATCGAGTGAAGAAGTGAGTTTTGAAGTAAAGATCGAGCTGAGATTGTCGAGTTCTTGATGCATCCAAAGAAAAACAGTTGCAGAAAGGGCCAATGGCGTTAGCTGCAAGAGTATTTAAGGGCAACAGAGTCAACCTATCAAGAATTTGGAAATAATTATCAAGATGAATCTCATGTTATGTTGATTCTTAGAAGAAAACGAAATTGTGGACGTAAATGCAAAGATTATGGAGAAAAACTTCATCATATTCCTCTTAGCGGAAGAGGCACACTAAGCTCAACAGTTGAAGTTCCTAAATCTGCATTATTCCAAATTTATTTAAAAAAAAAAGGAAAATCCATAAAACGAGTTTAAAGAACTACCAAACCATTTCTTACAGAAAAGAATGAGAAAGATAACTTAGAATTTTGTCAGTTAAAATCACTTTCTGTCGTTTGAGTTTATTGACCTTGAGTATTATATTCACATGGATGAAAACTATCGGAACACTCATAATAAAAATTAGGTGTGATATTTTTAGTTTTGTTTAATTTAATCTAGTTTTTTATGATAATTGCCGTGTTCTATATTTATTCTCTTTTTGCTACTGTTATTGTGGGAAGCATTAAATTCATCAACTGCTACTATTACTATGGAACAAATTAAATTCACCGACTACTACTATAGTTATGGGATAAATTAAAATAAATTGCTACTAATATTATAGGATAAATTAAAATAAATTTCTACTATCATTATGGGATAAATTAAAAATAAATTTCTACTATCATTATGGGACAAATTAAATTCATCAACTGCTACTACTATAAGACAAATTAAATGCATGAACTGCTACTATTATAGGACAAATTAAATTCCTCAACTGCTACTATTATAAGACAAATTAAATGCATGAACTGCTACTATTATAGGGCAAATTTAATTAATAAATTGCTACTATTATTATAGGTCAAATTAAATTCATGAACTGCTGCTATTATTATGGGACAGAGATAATATAAATTGTGTCATTTCTGAGAAAGATGAGAAACAATCTAATAATATTAGTAATTAATAATCAATTAATATCCCATACACTATCCACATTTTTCTATAATTATTTCAGCAGCAACAGCAAATTGATTTTGAGGAAAATTACAAAGTGTGTCATCAAGCTATGCGCCTTTTTTTTTTTCCTCCAAATGTTTTATTGAATGCCGAGGTAAGAAGACAAGCGACTATTTACGATTTTCTCATGCAGTTAAAAATCTGCCTTCATCTTTTTTACGTCTTATTTGGAAATCCTTTAACATTATCGCTCATAAATCAAGGGTGCTTTATGATTAATTTTTTAAAGAATAGCAATTTAGAATTTTTATAATTCGAATCATGACATTTGCATTCTTAAGCGATCCGAATAAACGTACATCTTCTTTGAATTCGCAAGTGTGGGTGTAACCGTTTCCAACATTTGAAGTGAGGGAGTTTCTTCAAGTTCCAAGATCAATTGCTTTGCCCCTCAAAATAAGGAAAAATTTGTTTTTATTTTTTTACTCATAATAATAGTAACACATACTTTATGAGAAAAAAACACGGAAATATGTTCTCTTTAATATTTTTTTTTTTTTTCTTTTTAGGATAAACATATAAAAAGCGTAAGGTAGTGTTTTTAATTTACCATATAATTCTTTTTTTTTTTAGTATCGTTTCATTAGCAATTCAATTTATTGATCATGACCTATAGGTTTATTACTTAAAAATATTTATTCTTCGCAAAAAAAAAAAAAAAAGCCATTATTTATTTTATTGTAATGCATGCGTGAATTCTAGGCATGAGTTCTCCCTCTATCTATGCAGATTCTAATATTATCTCATTTTTATTTGCTTTTGCGCCGTAAATATTAATTTAGAACTATTTTTGATTATTTTTGTCACGACATCTCAGCAAGGAAAGATATTATTAATGGGTTCTATTAATCCTGTGATATTAATTAATATTTATCTTAGCGTAGAGATAGCGTGATAGAAGCAATAAAGAAAAGGTTCAAGATGAGTATTCTTTATTGCATTTATTTGATTCTGCAATAAATTACTTTTCTTCATGTTTTTTTTTTTTTTTTTTTTTTTTTTACAATTCGATGTAGGAGTTGATTTATTAAATGGAAAAAAAGGCGTACCTTTCGAGATAACCTTCCAAATAAGAAAGCAGTTTTTTTTTTTTAACCTATAAATTGTAGCTTTGAAATGAAGTTGACAGTTTTGATATTTTATTATAAAAATGTCATTATTTCAGTATATTATTACACGTATTGCTAACACATTTTTTTTATTGAATAATGTCTATTGCACACTATGCATTAACACCAATTGTTCTAATATTTTTCATTCCTGTTGCATCAGTGGGCCGTTTCATTTGTGTATACCACAGACAGCCCATTGACAAACGACGAAGTGATTGGTTTGTCGCTCTACGGTTATTTCGTGCACACTTTAGGCTCATTAGACCGGGACCTACAGTTTAACGTGGATTGCGAACCACTCAAAAAGGCCACCTTCAGGATTCGAACCTGAAACCAATGGTTCCAAAGAGAAGAGCAATAATAAATTGGCCATCAGGCCGCAAACGATGAAGTGGAGACATTGCATTTCGGAGCGGGTGGATTTTTAGGAGTAACTGCACTCGCGTTTACGTGTCATGTGGGGAGAAAATCCAGAAAACTACCGTCAGGCAGCCTGACTGTCGATACGAGACGCTTATACACATTGTCATCATCGTGTCTCTTCATTTCTTAAAGCAGTGCAACAAAGGGCACCGCAAGCGGAATCGAACCTCATTCCATCCTGCACGTTACCTGAGCACTTTGCCGCTGGATCACATGTTGGCATATTGTACCATTAAGGCCAGACTCATGGTAACGTGAGCAACTGGAATGCAGGATGCATGAGGTTCGAATCCGCTGGCGGCATTTTATCAGCGCCGGCTTTCAAAAAGGAGCAGAAGCGATGGCGATTGCGATAATGTGCATATACCATCATCGATCAGGTTGCTTGTTAAGAATTTACATGGTTTTCTAGTAAAAGACAACCAAATTTGAAGCTGTTAACTTCTTAAAAGTCGCCCCCAGAAGGCACTTTCCACCTTCCACCATGCGTCAGTGGGCTGTTGGTGGTCTACATGAGGTCCGGCGATTAACAGATAAAGGGTAACCCTTCATCGACGAAGTGAAGAGTAAAAGAGAAAACGTTATACAATTAAGAATGAGCATGCTACGCAAAAATTGAAAGATACGTGATGCAATCAAGAAGAGGATGACTAAGAGATGATTCTAAAAAAAATGACGACTTCGTGTTTCTGTAACTTCACATGAATCATTTGAACAGGCACATAGATCCAATGTGACTTTGAAAACGAATCGCGCTCTCGTATTACACACTAATCAGTATATGGAGCCGAATATGAGGATCCAAAGATGAAGAATCCATCTAAAATCGTGGATTATGAGCTTATCAGCCTTCTTATCATTATCATGCTTTTCCAGCACTCTGATCATTTGATTTCGAACAGTCTCCATTCTACTACTAAACGATTTATATGTGATTTTGACACTTCCTTGTTAAATTAAATTAAAGGGGGTGGGGGTGATCAGATGTAATAAAAACTAATGAAACCTTCGACATGAAGCCTCACAAACAATTGAATCCTCATGGACTGTAGTACTCTAGGTCTTAACAGCAAGCTGGAATTCTAAACAATGCAATTCGTGGTCATTTTCGCGTACTTTTATAAGTGGAGCATATAAATTATATATATTTCGAACTAAGAATATCTACTTAGTTATACTTCTGAAACGTTGTGCATCATTTTCTACTAAAACTGCCACTATCTGTCAGTTTTGCGATTTACAGAATGGAAAATCAGTCCATTATAAGATTTAAATCTGATTTAAAATGTATCGTTGCTACATCTCATCTAACTTCGCAATCTTAAAAGAATAAATTGTGATTTTTAGGGAACAAACAGAATATTTATTCCGCTAACAGGAACTGTTTACGGCACTCAATTTAAGGGTTTCAATTTATTCTGCTTATAGTTTTCGATTTATTATTCTTACTGTTGCCTTCCTGACTGCGCAAACAAAGAGTGACGGCCGGCAAAAGCTCAAAATCAATAAATGATCTGGAAAATCACAGATGCGCGCTTCAATCACGTGATTGCTCGGCTTCAGGTGGCTCCTAACAGTTCCACGTCTCGCAACAGAAAGTTTCAATTTCAGATTTTCTTTCAGCGGGAATTAGACACGCCTCGTTGCCACCACTCATCGCAATTCGATACATCCGGGAATCTTCTCAGCCGAGTTTGAAGAAAACGAACTTGCGAGTAAGACCGCGACCTGCAATTGTAGAAGGGAAAGTAACGGTGCTCATTAGAACGGGGATAATGAACCTACTTTTTACACCTGTTACAGGAAAAGTAAACACAACTCCGACTATTTTTAATTTTGGTGTTGTTACGAAGTGTTCCACAGTGCTTTCGTTCTCTTTGCCAAACATAAATTGCTTTATACAGTAGAACCTCCTTAAGTCGAAAACCTCCAAAACTCGAAAAATGTTTTTGTTCCCTTCCCTTCAAGCCCCAAAACCTCCATGGCTCGAAACTTCCACCCTCTATATGTCGAAATAATGAGTCACTCCCCACAAGACATTTTGGTATAGATTTTCCCTCCGTAACTCGAAAAAAATTGGACCTCTGTATCTCGAACATTAGCAATGTTTGATTTTACAAAATTCTTTACAACCTTTACAACTCGATCATTTGAAACTGATTATCTCTATAGCTCGAAGAGAAATAAGTGACCGACTTTAAGAATTTGCCGACAATGCACGTCATTGTTTCTTAGAAAACAATGTATGAGTATATAGTAAATAGAATAACCAGTTCTATGAAATAGCAACTCGGAAGAAAAAGAATTTTCTGCTCTTTATATCTTAGATAATGTTATAGATAGAGAACGATCGAATTGTCTAAAGCAAAAAAAATAATAATAATAATAATAAATAAATAAATAACTGACTTTTTTTAATGCATAATATTTTTAATTTTAAGGTTGTTTCGGAATTATTTTGATTTTTTATTGTAGTACATAATATAACTTTTTAAGTTGCAAATAAACATGTTTATTACCTCTGTAATTTGAATTTTTATTTATTTCACCTCTCTAACTCAAAATAAGTTAGAAAGAATCTAAACCTCTACTAGTCAAATATTTCCTTACAAAATCCGCGTAAGTCGAAATCCTCCATAAGTCGAAAACTCTATTATTAAACTCGAATTATTTGGAGTCTCCCTTGAAGTTCAACTTACAGGGTTCCACTGTATAAGGAATTCGCTTTCTCTCTATACGTAAAACTAAAGATTTATGTATTTGAATTTATCTTAAAACTTAAAAATTATAATATTAAGAGGTAAATTTTATTTCTCTTGTCTTATAATTATTTTATTTAAACATTGCTAAAAATTTTTCAAAAAATTGTTGGAAATTCTTATAAATATTTTTTTTTATTATTATTATTATCTTTTTATCGTTCCCACTACCAGATGGCGCCAGGCGTTTAATGTCTTTTTGTTTACGATGGGAAAATGATGTCAGAGTGCTTTATACGTTCTTAATCACATACTGATTCATCCAATTTTTTTTTTTATGATTTTTGGGCGCCTACAAAAAATTACGAGAAAGTTCTTATAAGTTATTTCTTTATTAAAATAAAAATTTTACTTTTTCATTGTTTATGCCACCAATAGCGCCAGTCATTTAACAAAAAAAACAAAAAATAGTTTGTATTGAGGTACTGAGAGTAAGGCATTACCTTCAAGGATGACTTTTAGGGGTAATTGACTCCATGTTATGTGTCGTATGGAATAAATCCTGGAAAACTTCGACCAGGTTACCTGACTATCAAACACTGCCACATTCGCCAGTGTCTCCGCGTTTCGAAAGCAGTAATTTCAACGACCAGTTATTAAAGATTTAAGACATGAATCTAAAAATTTCTTCTCGTAATTCTACAGCTTTTCTAATGAGCATTTTCATAATTCACTTTCTGAGATTTGACGCTGGATTTTGATGAAAAATCAAAATAATTTAATAACATTTACATTAATAAAGATTTTTTCACATGTTTTTTATTTTTTATTGATTAAAAATGTGATATCATGAACTTCCGCAAAAAAAAAAAAAAAAAAAAAACCTTAAAATTTTGGCATGCTGATTATGAGCCACTATTATGAGGGACACTATTTTTACAGATATTTCATGAAAATTAATTCTATAAAATGCCATCTAAATGCATCTTTTGCCAACACAAAATTAAGAGAACCTTGCATAAAAGAAAATAATAATCTTCTAAACATCAAGAGGCATAACAATTTTGGAATTAAATAAGACAACATGCGGCTATTAAAAAAATTAGAAAAAAAGTGCAACACGCATTTACAGAAGACTAGTAAAAATAAATGTAATACTGATCAAGATTTTCACTTCTCTAACAAATATGAAGATTATAAACATCAGAAAAATGTAATTCTGTTTTTATCATGGTTATAATTAAAGTGATTCTATTCAGACCCATCTAGAATCCGTTGGAGGTTGAGGAAACTTGGTATATATATATATATATATATATATATATATATATATACACTCATGTCCATAAATTAAGGATAATTCAGAATCACACAGAAATCGAACTCTAAAATAAAAATTGCACCTGTAGAATTATCACACACATCTTGAAGAAGAATATGCAAGTTACAGGAAACCCCAGATGGCGCGGATAGTACGTCACAATGACGAGTGTAAGAGAGGGGTATATAAGGAATGGTGGCAAAGAACTAAAATTGTTCACAAGCGCTTTACAAACCTTTCAGTGCAATAACCGCATAGTTATGGCACAAAGGAAGCATTTCGATGATTTTTTACGAGGTAGAATTATCGGACGATTGAAATGTGGACGTACCCAGCTGGAAGTATCCGAGGAACTTGGAATCGCCCAGAGTGTCATCTCAGGCTTTGGCAACGATTCCAAGATGATGGTAATGTGAGTAGATGTTACAGCACAGGTCGCCCCCGAGTTACAACGCCGAATGAGGACCGGTATTTAGCAGTTACTGCCAAAAGAAACAGACGGAGCACAGCATCAGACCTGTCTCGTCAGCTACCGGTACGACAGTTTCAAGCAGACCGTGTACAGACGCTTAGGGCGCATTGGTCTATATGCTCGTAGGCCTGTCAGATGTGTTCCACTTACCGCAACTCACTGTCGCCTGCGATTAACCTGGAGTAGAGAGCATGCATTGTGGACACCGCAACAGTGGTCTTGTGTGATGTTTTCCGACGAGTCCAGGTTTAGTTTGCTGTCTGATTCTCGCCGGACTTTCATATGGAGAGCGCCAGGTACCCGTTACCACCAAGAGAACACCATTGAACGACACCGTTACGGTGGTGCAGGATGGCTCGTTTGGGGAATATTCTTGGTTCCAGAACTGACCCGCATGTTCAGAGTGTAACGATGACAGGCCACATCTATCGGGATGTCATTCTGGAACAACATGTACGTTTGTTTCAGGGGCGCCATGGGTGCTAAATTTCTGTTTATGGATGGCAACGCCCGTCCTCACCGTGCAAACATTGTAGACGAATGCCTTCAATTGGAGGATATCACCCGTATGGATTGGCCAGCATACTCACCGGACTTGAATCCAATAGAGCATGTGTGGGATATGCTTGGCCGACGAATTGCAGCCCGTCAACCCCCTCCCACCTGTCAACCGGAACTTCGGATGACATTGCTTGATCAGTGGTGTAATATTCCCCAAGATCAGATTGATAATTCGATACTCAGCATGCCTAGACGTTGTAAGGCCTGTATTGCATCGTCCAGGAGACATACTCCATATTAACCATCATACTAACCATGTTATACTGTTTTTAAATAGGTTCTTTTTTTGAAATTTGCCCCAGGGAGTAAAAATCGCAATTTTTATTAATTATGTCAAACATATGGCATCTTTTCTGCTCTTTACCTTTTGTTTAATAAATAGATTTTACAAATAAGTCAAATTTGTTTTGCTTCTGTCTCTTTCTTTGCCTGAACTTCATTATCCTTAATTTATGGACATGAGTGTATATATACATATATATATATATATATACGGTATATGGAACATGGGAAAAAGATTTCTGCAATAAAAAAAATAGTTTCAATTTTGATTTCAATAGTTCAAATTTTGATCACCAGGGAGCAATTTTGAAATATTCCTTATGTAAATTAGTGAAACTTATAAAGAGTATTGCAGTCAAAACCAGACAATCCTTCTGTGTGCCTTTGTCATCATTAATCATGCCCTTACAGAAGAAAGATCGAGCTATACTGATAAAAGTGTTTAATCAGAACGGCAGCAATAGCTTAACTGCATCACGTGAATATCGTCGTTTAAAGGGATTACGAAAAGGGTCCATATCAAAGAATGTTTTGAAGAAGATGGTTATGAAATTTGTAGAGACTGGTGACTTGGGTATGATGCCAGGAAGAGGGCGGGAAAGAGTTGCGAATGAAACTATCGAAGAAGTCGCTACTGCTGTGGTTGAAAAAGCCTCAACTTCCTGCTATTCTTCAGTAAGTGCGGGATCGGTGTCGTGTGAGTTGGCGATTAGTACGAAAAATTCTGCGATCCATTTTAAAATGGTATCCATATAAGATCCACGTGGTGCAAACGCTGCAACCTCAAGAGCACCAAACACACTATGAATTTGCTTGCCGATTCTTGTCAAGAATGTAAGTTGTTGACGCATGGCCTTGGCAAATCCTGTGATCAGACGAGGCGCACTTTTCTTTAGATGGATCTGTGAACAATCAAAATTCCGCATATGGGGTGCTTCGTCTCCTAATGTGCTGCACAAATAACCACTGCATTCTGATTATGTGACTGCATGATGTGGATTTACTGCTGATTTTTATCCTCGAACCGTTTTCCTTCCACTCTTCAAGGTCTTAAAACCTGCTCTGTCACAAGTGCACGTTACAGCGAACTCCTTCGACAACAGGTCATTCCTGTTTTACAGGAACGGCAATGTTTGCAAACCACTGTCTTCATGTAAGATGGAGCAACTCTTCACATTGGGCATCAAGTCAAAGAACTGCTTCATGCTAACTTTGGCGGGAATCGTGTAATATCCAGAGCTTTTCTGGATGTCTACCTCCTCGTTCACCCGAGTTAAATCCCCATGATTTCTGGTTGTGGAGATTCCTAAAAGATCGTGTTTATGGAGGAGGAATTTGGACTTTACCCGAGTTGAAATTCAGCATTACACGCCATGTTTCTGAAATCCCTCGAGAATTTCTTCGTTCTACCATTAAACACGCTATAATGTGATTTCAACATGTAATTGATATCAATGGAGCATATTCTGTATTTGAATAAATTTTAATGGTTCTGACAAATTTCTTGTTCAACTTTATTCGTCACAATTTCCCCTGGAGGTAAAAAATTAGAACTATTTTTTTATATTGCAGAAATCTTTTCCCCGTGGTCCATATACCGTATATACCAAGTTTCATCAAAATCCTTTGGGTAGAACGTGTACTAGAGGGGTCTGAATAGGGTCACTTTATTTATAACCACCCAGTATTTAAAAGCATGTCTTCTTTTCAGATTCCGACATCTTTAATTTACACATAATTATACATATATAATCGTAGCATCAAGACTGCTCTTTAAAATTGAAAAATATTTTGTTAGTTTTACGCTAAGGAAAACGATGTAGCAATTAAGAATTCCTATGGGGCGAAAATAACCCCGAAAACTATACATCACAACAAATGTATTAAAAATAAACACCCCGTATTTGCATCCATTTTTAAAAAGAAAACAAAAATAATTTTACAATTAAAGTTACAAAAAAATGAAAAGATAAAATGAAAGGAAGCGATTAAGTTATTCTGGTACAAATAGGGGCCCATTTCACGATTCCATAAAATTAAATTAAAAACAAATAAAATAAAAAACTAAAAACAAAACATCGGGAAAAAACAAGATGGAGCTAAGTCAGCATAAGATCCCCTGGAATTCTTTGGTTTATTTTATTTGTGAAGAAAAGTTGAACTAAATGGCAATAAACTTCCCCGTTTATTTTCCGATAGATGGCAGCACGCTACAAGAGAGAAAATCCATTTTATTGTATTCTGAGTTGCACAGCAGAAATGACGAAATAATGGATTTTTCACTAAAAAGTGTGCTTTAAAATGTTGAGCATTTTGAAGTCAAATGGAAAATGAATAAAAATAGAAGATAAGCCAGCATTTAACAAATTTAGGTACACTTTGTATCAAAAAAGAAAAGTAAATTTTTACATTGTCAAAAATATTTCCTCAATTTTGCTATTTCAGCTATCCGCATACCCTTTTAAGTCGTAGATGGCACGAGAACTCTTTCCATTGAGTATAAAAACAGAACTTTATATATTCCATTCTCTGATACTTACGTGCAGTAGAATTTCTAAAAATCTCGGTATAGAGAGGGTTATAATTTTAATATTCGAGTCCATTTCTCAAAACCACATCATAAGCAGAAGAAATGTCTAATTTAGGGAAAACGAAATAATTCTTGCCATTTTTTGCTTCTAAGAGTGACAACGAATGGTTAAAAAGAATAAAAAAGCACAAATGACAATGATGGAATCTGTCAAGAACTGAAAAAAGAATGATTTCTCTTGAGTACAATGCCTTCACATATTTCGATTAAAACGAAAGTTAAGTTTCGGATCGAAAATTACGCCTGTGAATAATATGGCCCTGAAGATTACAGGAAGGAAATGTAATATAATGTAATCAAAACTTTTCAGTTACTAATCTATTCTTTTCTACTTCAGAATCCTAAGAGTTTGGTCAGCATTTTTAAAGTTCACTATCTAACAACTCGTATTAAAATTTTAATATTTTTCTATACATGATGGATTATCAACACAAAGCAATTCTTCAGTATTGCATGTAATAAATGAAAGACATCAAAAGATGGAAGTTGAAGTAAAAAAAAAAGCTAACTATTTACTACACATTTGACAAAAATATTAAAGTTGCTATGAAAATACCATGATTAGTTGCTATGGATTAATACAATTATACTAATATTAATTTCATATTATATAAAATTATATATTATCTTACCACTTAAAAAATGAGGATGGTGAATAAATAAATAGAAGACTTGCATTACTAAGAGAAATTACATAAAACACAATGGCCAAAGAACACAATAAAATATAAATGCTTAATAAATATAGTAAAATAAAAATGAGATAAAAAAAAAAGCTGACAGGAAATATGAATAGAAAAATAAAAACATGCAAAAATTAACATTAAAAACTTTCATTGTACCAGATAAAAAAAAAAAAAAAAATGGAATTACTTCCTTTCCTTCAAAAATGTTTCCCAGTAAGATTAGTGATTTGTTATATTTTAAGTTAACAAATTCTAATTGCTTAGCAAAAGTAATTTTAATAAAATTCATAAGATTAATTTTTAATATATATTCAAGAATTATACTCAAGGATTTTTAAACTCTAAAAGGTATTTTTAGTTGATAAATTTTTATGAAAAAGAGGGAAATAAAATGAAAAATTATTCCCCATTATTTGGAAGGAAAAAAAACATTAATAATAGCAATGAACACTATTGATGACCCCCTCCTAAAAAAAAATAATAAAATAAGCATTTATTTTTCTGATATGTATATTAAAATGAGACATTATATATTTTAAGTTAATAAATTTTAATTGCTTAACAAAAAAATTTTAATAAAATTCAAAAGATTAATTATTTTAAACACCAAAAGGTATTCTAAAATAATTAAGTAATTTAATAAAAAAATTAATTGATTAATTAAATTTAATTAAATTAATTTTTGATAAATTTTAGCAAAAAAAAAGGCAATGGAATATATATAATTCCACACTAAAATGTCATTTAGAAACATTATTATCCAGTAAGATTAAGGCAGAGATTCTTTACACTACAATTAAAAAAAAGATTTGACATCAATGAAACATTTACAAAATAATTGATTGCTTGTTTATTTAAAAATAATTAAATCTACTAATTAATTTCAAAGAGAAATAAATTTTAATTTTAATAAAATGTAGATATAAAAAAGCATCAATAAAATAAAACATGTATTAAAATGTGTGTACATAACATAAAATTTAAATATAGTTTGAATCTCTAAAGAATTTTTAATTTCAAATTTTCTTTCTGCATTTCATTTTAGGGGTTAAAATGTTGAATTTATTTTTAAAAACAAAAATATTTTTATGAAAAGCAATGTTAACTGCAAAAATATCCAAAAATAAAATAATAAATGTAAAGTATCTGATAATCAATTTTTTATTTACCTTTTATTGACAACAAAGAAGCACTTGTATAATAAAATTTTCTGGTTAACAACTTAAAAAGAATTAATTTTTATAAAATAATAATTATGCATGGAACTGTTATAAGTGATTATGCTTTTAGTTATTTTCTACCATCATGATATCTATTCAAAATTTGTAGATTTCTTTAAATATAAGTAAAAGGTATTTATGATGAATTGAAGTATTATTTTTCATTGAAAAATAACAAATCTAGCTAAACCAACAAATATAAGCACTAAAAGATAGCAAAATAAACCAAAATTCTGTAAAACATTTTGGATACTGAAAGGAAAAAAAAAAAAAACTTGACCTTTTCTGATAGATACCAAAACATTTCAAATAGTAATGGGATTACATGAATTATTAATGACAGGGCAGGTTTCTTTTATTTGATTTCACCAACAGTTATGTAAAATTAATATGTAGTACTGAATATAATTGATTATAAATATTCTAGATGGTTTTCAAATGTAAAAAGTACACAAAAGCAGCATAGTTTATTATAAGAAATAATAGTTTATTGTATTATTTTATTTCCACATGTAACAGAAGTACAAGAATTTTTCAAACAGTCTAACTTCTCTTTTATGTATTTCATTTTCACAATGTGGCTTCTTGGGAACTCATAATACGAACAAACTGAAACTTTGTATCCAATCTTTTCCAGCTGCCTTATCTTCATTTTGGAGATTCCAACCACACGGCGAGTATTGTGATCTAAAGTAGCAGGAATGACAACAAAACATGCCCATACTTCATTTGAGGGTGGAGTCAAAATGCATTCAGGTGGAAAACTGCTATACAGAGATGACAATGGTTCTGGATTTGGGGTTAATCTGACTATGATGTCTGGAGAATACATATGAGGCAATATGTGATGAATAAATATGTTCTCCTTACCATTCAATGTCTCTGCAAGAACATCATACATTTCTTGCATTATTCTAGCCATCATAGATTTACCTTTTAGAAAGTCTTTTGATATGTTTCCTCTACGATTTTCTAAAACCCTCAATTCTTCTTTATTTAGTCTTGGGCCTAAATAGTCTTTGCACTCAATATTAACGCAATAATCAAGTTCAGCAAATGTCACTTTATTGTTAGGTTTTAACCTATTGCAATGATTTTTAAAAGCAGGTGCTAAAATGGCTTTTAAGAGACGATAATCATAGTAGCCTAAATATGCATAGTACAAGGTTGCAGTTAGCAAAGAATCAGGATACAGTTGTATTTCTTCTTCCCGTGACTTTTTGAAAACTTCATCAGAAAATAATTTATGAAATTTTGATTCTGGAAAGTGATTAAAATGGGAAAGACACTGCAATAATTTACTAAAATCTTTGATGCGGACACTTTCTATTTTCTCAGCAAACTTCTCAGTAACTGTATTCAAGAGTGAAGGATAATAAATATGACATTCAGTAGCCAACAAAGCTAAATGAATTGAAGTAAAATTATTCCAATTTTGAATGTGAAGCATGCATTTATTTAGCAATGGAATGTAAGAATCTATCCTTTCTTTGTGTATGCTCTTCTTTAAAAATTTTAATATAGCTACTATGGTTAGTTCATTTGTTTTTGATAATCCTTTGCAAAATTGGTCCATTATTGAACAGATAGTATTAAAATCAGTTATATAACTTTCCGTTTTGAAAAAACTTAAACAAATTATTCCTATTTCTTCAATAGATACTTTCTGTATTACAGTTGTTAGCTTTTTCTCTAAGTTTCTCATTTGGTTTGGGGATACATTTCTTTGCAAATTAATAAAGAACATGAGTTGAATCACTTGGCTGTCAGAGAGTAAACTCAAGTTATCAATTAAATCTAAAATCAAAGTTCTATTAAACTGTGAAATTCTACTTAACCTCAGGTAAAACCAGTAATCAGCCACCAATAACTTACGATTCAAATCCCAATTAGAAATTCTACGAACACATTCATAATCTAAAGCATTCCATAACAATTTATAATTTGGACTTGTAGATTTAGATGAAGATTTCCAAAGACATAAATAATGTATGATTTGTATTAATTGATCATCAGAAATAACTGGTAATTTTTTGACAAGATATTTTATTATATGAGTGAATTGTTTATGTTCTAAAGTTAGATTATGCAAAGCAGCTTGTTGTGTTGCCTTTGAAAATTCCATAAGTTCAGAAATGTTTGGAGAATTCGATCCCAAAGGCCCATTAGTCGTAGTCAAGGGATTTTAATGATAGAGTTGCAGTATGAATTAATGCCAGACATCACATTATGAGCATATTCATTTTCATTTTGTTGAAAAGGTTTGGCAAGAAAAGATGTGGTATGAATAGAAGCATAAGAAAAAGAACAGATAGAGGACAAAACAGAACACTGATTAAAATTCCTAACTAGAAGACGTGAACGTGAAGAATAAGAAATAAATTTTCTAGAACACCACAGAGGAAAGGTATAATAGGGCATCTTACAGAAGTAGGTATTAAATTTCAGCAATTTCATAATTTATAAGCTAAAATTAATTGTACAATAAATATGATTTCACTTCATTGTTGGTTTGATCAACTTGAATATTGTAACGACATTTAATATTTTTCAGATTTATTGCAAGCCGCTTGGCTGATTTGTTTAACATATTTTAGTTATAAATAATGAGAAGTAAATTTTAATGCCCGTGAATGTTTTATCTCGATTTAACTAATTGCGGTTTAAAATCGTAATAGATTGGCTATAATCCTGAGAGGTTACTAGTATAAGGAACAGTCCTGTTAAAAAAAAAATCAAACTTTGCTTGACTTAATGGCGTAGACATACCATTCTGTTAAAAATTCTAAAATCAAATCCTGCTGGAAATGTAAACAAACCTTTCTTCACTTCAGTAGCAAAAACGATCCGGTTATTTAAATTTCACTGGTGTGTGCTTACTTTGATTTCACATCTTTTAATTATAAATTTTAATCTATGTTTTGTAAAATTAAACCAGGACAAAAAAAAAATTGTGATAAATATTTAATATTTCATTTAAAAATTCTTTGTCATTGTTATTCAAGTAATAATAAAATAACTTTGGAGCGAATTAATTTTGGCTTAATAAAATGCAAAATATAATTATTAAACTACTTTTATTAATTTTACAATTTTTTTATCAAACTGAAATAATAAAATTATGAGTAAAATATTTTTAGCATGCGTGATAAGTTTTTTTAAATCAAATCTATTTTTGATTTTAAAAACTCGTTCATCACTTCAGACAGTCACTAATATTTCGTTTCTTGATTATTTCAACGCTTTCCTTCCTTTAAAGCGAGAATGGTACAAATAAACGGTGATGAGTGTTCCCAAATTAGTAATTTTGTTACTTAATAAACTTAATCGCAGAATAGAGGCCGTTGTGATTTTGCGTAAAAAATTTTTTCGCCAAAGTGCGCCAAAAAAATTGGTTATGATTCTAAGTGAAGTAAATTACAACCCTACCACGATACCTATGTTTCGCGTAGCGAAATTTGAATTAAAACAAAGAAAAATTTTAAATAAAAATGTACTTACCCAGATCATCAATCATTTTGAATGTCTGGAAGCTGAACTGTGATTTCCTTTCTATTCTCACAGCCATGCTAATTTCTCGACAAAAATTCTTCCAGTCACCGTATTAACCACACAATTAATCTCGTCCACAGTCGAATGCTTAAACGTAATTCTCATAATATCCTATGCGTCATATCAGTTGAGAGTTTCAGGGGTGCCAATAATGTTCCTATGTGCTGCAAATGCCAAAATATTTTGCCACAGCTTTCAGGTCTGCCACCTGGCATGTAAATGCCATAAATGTGCAGGGCTCCACTCCATTGAGAACTGCTATCTTAATTTCAAAAGCATCACTCTAGTGTGCAGGTCAGTACATTGCGAACTGGCACAATGCTCCAGATACGTTAAAAATAATGGCGTGAACATCAATTTCACTCACATCACCAGAAAAACTGGACAATCCCCAACGGATGGTGTTTACAAACATTCCTCGTTTTCTCTTGAAGTGATATCCCGAGATGGCACGTCTTGTCACTAAGCCTATTGTGAAGAGAATTAAAGATAGTAATCGACCTTTGAGATCCGATAATTCAAACTCTGAATTTTTCAAGTACGAAAATAGTGCTAGAAATGTAGCAAGATATATGACAGTTAAACAAATCAAGGAAAAGAATCTCCAGCAGAAAAATTGACGGTGAAATCTACCTCGCACTCATTGTCACAAATAAAATAATATCGCAAAGACTAATGCCAACTCAAGCAAAGAAATTTCTCCCGATACAGCATCCACATCGTTAATTACAAACACACAAATCCACAAAATTACTATAGAACTCTCTACAACAGCACTAAAAGTATAGATTAATAATTAGACCTAATTTCCCAAGGAAGTCACTGCCACTTTTTTCTATCTGTGCTACCCAAAACTGAAATCCTCCAAAAATACAGTTGATGAAAATTAGATTTTAATTAATCAACTTATACTTTTTATCAAAATTTATTTTTATTTATTAGCAATGTAAGAATTAAGAATAAAAGAGAAATTCTGCATTAAACTGAAAAATATGAAGGATAACTAATTGATCAAAGAATTCCATGAAACATACGTAAATATATTTACATTCACTAGGCGAAAATTTTAAAATTCAATATATTATAAATATAGTCTTATGATATGACTTTTTAACATTTGAACTGTACAAAAAGTTATATGCTAAAATGGTTTTCCTCTATATTTTTTGCATTAATATCAATTTAATACATAAATAACATCTTTCATATCACTTTATTACATAAAATGAAATCAATATGTAAATCAAATCAATGAAGTCAATATGTTCACCTCAGCAGTTATGCCCTTTAGATCTAATATCTCATTATTATAAAGACATTAGGTATGTGCAAAGTTCTCATATAATTCAAAAGCACACTTTTGTAAATAGAAATATATTCAGTAACAAACTCTCTGACATTAAATTTTCAAGAATTTGAGTAAGCACAAGACGATTAAGAATTACAAAAACTTACTGAAGACAACTTATCTTTCAAGTTGGAATTAAAAACCTTGGCAGATTTCTGGATATAATTTGGTGTGACATTTCATCTAGAAAATTTTCCCTTTTGTTCTTCTTTGCCCAGACTCATCTACACAGCCTCTCACATTCTGGAATTGCAGCTACCTGACTACAAGACTTATCTCTTCTACATATATATGGTCGAGCATGAAATACAAAACTTGGGTAAAACATTAAAAAATATAGAGTCGCATTAAAATGCCCAGAGACAAGTTCTCCCTTCCAGATGCTCATTTTCTGCAAATTCAGATTGGCATAGCAAGTCCATTGCCTCTTTGACGAAAACACTTAGAAGAAATGAGTTCGCCAACTTACGGGTTCTATTAAGTTCACAACGGTGGTTCAAATAAAATCAGCTTTCTTTAATTAATTCTATTTTATTCACATACTAGGAATACTTAAAACTAGTTCAAATAGTTCAAATATCTGAGTTAAATTTCAAAAGGATATAAAAATTGTACGGCTCTTCTTAATTGTCCTTTGGGTGTGCGAACAATGCATGCTCATACATGGCCGTCTCTTCCTACGATCACTTGTTCAACCACTCCCATATCCCAGAGGAGCTTAGACTTCTTAGGTCCTTCCACAAGAACAATATCCCCGGACTTAAGGTTCCGCTCCGACGAAGGATTAGTAAAATTGTGAGCAGTTTGCAGTTGCAAAAGATATTGATCTTTCCACTTAGTCTACAGCTGTTTTAAAAGTCTGGACTGATATAATTTACGTCTGGTCAAAGTCTCTCTATCAACAACTTTATTGAAAATCTCTAGGAAATGCTCAGGAAGGCCGTTATCACGTCCTGGAAGTAAGAACTGGGAAGGTGTGAGACAGCGTGGCTCACCCAACATTCGTTTCATACGTTATTGGCCTGTTGTTTAAGACACATTCGAGCTCAGTCATTATTGTTGTGAGTTCTTCGAAAGTCAAAAGGGCCTTGCCCAATATTTTTCTCAGAGGGTCTTTGATAGTCTTCATCAGTCGCTCCCAAAAGCCTTCCCACCATGGCGCACGTTCAGGGATGAACTTCCACGTAACGCCCTTGGACGATATAAACTCTTGAACACTTGATCTACGTTAATTTTCTTAAACCCATTGATTATTTCACATACACAGCGAAAACTTTTCGCGTTATCTGAATAAATCACTTTGCAGCCACCTCTTCTTGATAAAAGACGTCGAAGAGCAAATATGAAGCTTTTCAAGGACATATCTGAGACGACTTCAATATGCACCGCACGTGTAACTGCACAAGTAAATAAGGCTATGTACACTTTCTTGTAACTTTGATCTCCTGCTTTGATGGTTATAGCTCCCGTGAAGTCAATTCCTACAACAGCAAATGTAGGACTTTCGACGACACGATCTCTAGGCAATTGTCCTGTAAGTGGTTTGGCAGGTTTCAATGCACGCTTCTTGCATATAAGGTACTCACTAATAACTTTCTTGACCACTTGTCTTCCTCTAGGTATCCAGAAATTATTCCGGACTCTAGATAAAGTTGAAACAACTCCCGAATGGAAGGATTTTACATGCTCGCTCATTATAATTAAGTCAGCAAACTTAGATTTGGGCAATATTGCAGGATGTTTCTCATTGTGAAGTAATTCCGCTTGCTCCAAACGTCCTTTGACACGCAAGATTCCTCTATCGTCTACATACGGTACTAAGCTGTAAATTTTTGAATGAGGAGGTACTGGTTTGTTTTTCTTTAAAAGCTGAATATCTGAAAAGTAATTCTCTAATTGCACTCTTCTTACCCAGTATTCCTCAGCTTCTTTAATCTCTGCAGCACTCAACGTTCCACTCTAGCAAGTCTTTTTTCTTAGCTTGGCAATAAATCGTTTCACCCAAGCTGTAACTCGAAGCAATTTTCTCAGATTGCTGAATTTATTTTCATCCAAGATCATTTCTGTCAGCGGAAGAATTGCATGAACAGAAGTATTTAACTTCTCTAGTTTTTGTTCGTCAGTCACTCTTTCAAATTTTTGTCGTGGCCACTGATTCCTACTACCTCTCAACCAAACTGGGCCCTGCCACCAAACACTATCGTTCAACAATGTATGTGAATTTTCACCACGTGTTAACTTATCTGCTGGATTTTCTAGACCTGGACAAAATTTCCATCTGTCAGGAGATGTGCAGTCCTGAATTTCTACCACTCGGTTCGATACAAACTGTTTCCATTCACGTGCCGAACCCTTTATCCAACACAAACAAATTTCTGAGTCTGTCCACAAAAACACCCCGTCTACCAAACCACAAAAACACCTTTGACAAATACTTCCACAACCTTGCAGCAATGATGGCTCCCATTAATTCTAACCTGGGAAGTGAAAGTTTCTTCAACGGCGATATTCTACTTTTTGACATTACAAACGACGTACCAACTTCTCCTCTCAAATTCACATACCTAAAATAGGCGACCGCTCCATATGCTTCAATAGACGCATCACTGAAAATATGAACCTCAACCGAGTCCATTTTTCCCACCACTCTTGAAAAATAGCATCTTTCTATTTTCATTTCACCTATACCTCAATCTCCGCACACCACTTTTCCACTTTGACTCTAAATCTTCCGGTAACTTCGAATCCCAATCTAATCCCCTCCCAAATCTCCTGCATAAGCCTCTTAATTCGCACAACAAACGGTGAAAGAAACCCAACTGGATCGAACACCATAGCTGCCGTACTCAAAACTGACCTCTTAGTATTTTCCAAGAATTTAAAACTCTCCAACAGTGATCTGACATCTACCCTCAGCATATCCTCCTCCATATTCCAAACTAACCCAACACTTTCAACATTATCTTTCTCAAAACTATTTTCTTCACACAAGCCATTCTGAATCCACAAATCATGCAACTGTTTCGAATTGGTGTGTAACTTCCTTTAAATTAAAACTTGCATCACTCAAAATAGATACCGCGTCTGAAGATAGATTAAATGCGGACTCGACGTTATCTGCACCATGACACAAGTCGTCCGCGTACAGGGAACCATTAAGCATCTCAAAACAATTTTTATTCGTTTCGAATATTTCCCTATATGATATTTAATGGTGGCACTCAGCAAGAATGGGGAACAATTACACCCGAACACTACTCGGTTCATTTGCATAATTTTAAAGTCTTCGTTATCATCATTAGGATACCACAAAATTTTCAAATACTTTTTATCGTTCTCTGTGATCCGAATCTTAAATTTTCGAAATCCAAGAATGATATCTAAAACACTCGGATTTAAATTCGGTCCTTGATCCAAACAATCATTTAAGGACAAATTCCCTTTTGCACAACTACTGCAATTAAAAACCGATTCGGACTTCAGTACTCAAATTATCCTTGCGTACCACCGCTCCAAAAGGCATAAAATACCCTTTTCATTTTCACCACACTCCTGTATAATATTATGTTCTTTTTGATATTTAATTACTTCCATTAATTGTTCTTTCACAAAGGTATCATTTTTAACTCTCTCCGCACTTTATTAAATTGCCTACTTGCTAAATCAAAATTGTCACTTAAATCCCCTGCATCTCTTTTTCATAACAATCCGGTCTCATATCTATTGTCAAAAACTTTAAATTCTTTTCAAACCGCTCAATGACCTCTTTATCACTTTCCACTTTTCAGAATCACAAATCCCTAGACTTTCAATCTCCCACATAGCTCGAATCTCTTGCGATAAATTCTCCTCACTTTCGTTACTACTTCGAATAAACAACCCAGCTGATTCTTTCCCCACAGTCTGCTCATTACACTCACCATCTCTACCACTTAGCGTCCAGTCGAACACCGATTCATATAACATCAAGCAGTTGTTTAATCGATGCGTTCTCCCTGTCAAAACAGCACTTAGATAGTCATTCCCAATTAATATATCTACTCTCCCACTACTGGCCCCACTGTCTGATAACTCAAACCCTTCATTCTGTAGTAATTCAACCATTCTTGTAGATGGACCAGAAATCTTAGATGCGCAGATGGTTTTAGTTGCCAATGCCTCAAGGGTAATAACTAGGTCACTGTTGCAGTTTTCAAAGTGATTCGTTTTCTTTTTAATTCTGATACTGAAGCTTCATTAGACGCGAAAGTAAAGTTTTTTAGTTTCTCTTTCCTTACGGTTTTTAATCCAGCTGTTTCAGCTATGGATTCTAAATATAAGACCTCTCAGAAAGTTGAATCACAAATTATTCTTACATTATATGCACAATTATTATTATTTATAATTTGCGCCCTCAAAGTCTGATAGTATATTGTTTTTTCCCGGGAAAAAGGAAACTAACGTTGGTCTCCGATGCTATTTCCTTTTGTTATTTTTGCTTTCGGGTGGCACCACAGAATGTGAGTAACATAGGCATTCTAAATGAGATTGTGAATTGCATAATATACATTTAACCCATTTCGCTTTGCAGAGTGGCTTCTTGTGACCCTTTTTTAAACACCTCTTACATTTGTATTGATCATATAATGATTTATGCCGCTCCGACATTGACAAATGACAGTTTTTCGATTCGTGGTCTTGAGAACAGAAGTCGCACACTTTTTTTCTCTACTATGGTATTTAGTGTTGATGCAGAAAATATTTTCTTTTTGGTGGGAACATAATTTTTTATGATAATTTTCAAAATGTTTCTCTTCGCTTCTCGTAAATTTTGAATTAGTAAAGCAAACTATCTTTTCTCGCGCTTCTATTTCTTTCTTTATACAGGACAGTAAACTTGTCACTGTAACTTCACTCTCGGAATTTTGGCGATTAAATCGCAATACCAAATCATTTGGAATGCACTTATATAAAATTGGTAATAATAAATTACCATAAGAATTAATGTCCACTTTAAGTGATTCGAGACATCGAATTTGAATAATAACTTCATCGTACAATTTTCTTAAAGTAGAAACATCACTAGATTTTCTAACTGGCTCTAATGAAAGAAGAACATTCATATGAGTACTACTTAATATATCTGTTTTTCCGAAACGATCAGTTAAAATGTCTATTGCCTTTTTATAATTGTCCGCTGTGAGGGGCAGTACACTTATAGCAATTAAGGCTGAATCAGTAAGGTCTTCAAATAATTGAATTTTTCTATATCATTAAGATTATGATTATCTTAGAATTGTACAAAATTCTTGAAATCTCAAGATATCCCCATTAAACTTCTCCAAATTAATTCGGGGAGTTTTGTATTACAATCCTTTTTGATTTCACTTGCAACTACAGGAACTTTATTAATTTCATTTTTATCGACTTGTACCGATTCACTCAAATATCTATTAACTCGCGACTTATACTTTATAATTTGTTCACTGTATTCTAGAGAATTTTCCATTTCTGCATCTGGGCTTTGAAAAATAATAATATCATCTGAATTCCCAAGTTTCTGTTCTCTCTCAAATAATATAGTGAGCGACTCTTGTAAACTGTCAGAATTAAGGTTTGCGCTTGCTAATTCCTTATCTATTTTCTTAATTAATTTTGTAACATTTGTTCTTAATGAACCTCTAATTCTCCTATTTTTTTCAATAGGTTCAGGATGTACTTTTAATTTCTCCTCTTCACTCATTTTCCTATCAGTCAATGATAGTCAATTAGTAAATAAAAAATCTACTCACCCCTCTTCTAAATCTTGAAATCACTTTAAAACACACACTACCTTTTAGGCCCCTTCGCGGCCTCGATGCACCAGAAAACTATGACGAAAAACACTTAGAAGAAATGAATTCGCCAACTTACGGGTTCTATTAAGTTCACAACGGTGGTTCAAATAAAATCAGCTTTCTTTAATTAATTCTATTTTATTCACATACTAGGAATACTTAAAACTTTGTACAATATTTACAAATTAATAGTAATAGCGCACATTTCAATCTCAAATGCCATAAAATTTCTCACACTTCTAAGATTACCTCTCTCTTTTTGCTTTCCAAGCGCTCTCTCCTACTCGCACTTCTTTCGCCCAATTAACTTGGCGTCGCAGCGCCCTCTAACGATCATTCATTCATCTTTTTTTCCACAGCCTCCATTTGATTGTTATAACTATCTATTGATAATAACTGAAATTCACCAGATAGCCAGAAGCCAGATTAAATGATATGCAGCACCATATTTAAAACTTGATTTCTATGTGCGCGTGTCCTTCTACAATAATCACAGATCAAGGTTCTCAAGTTCAAGGTAAATTTTCTGTCAATACATATGTTGACACACAATTGAAACCACTATATACCATCAAATCTCAAATGATAGTGTCAAATGCTTTCAATGCTATTCGGAGGCAGCACTCAAAAGCTCGAGAATAATCAATGTTCTCAAATAATATCTGCGATTTTTTTCAGAATCTGAACAGCTATCAAAGAGAACAACCATATGAAAAACCTCCTATAGGAATAGATATCTGACTTCCCATGAAAAGTATCAGAGGTAATTTTTTCTATTACATCCATTTATTTTCAATAGATCTTGTAAATATCCCTAGACACCACTTATATATTAGATAAATTTAGAGCACAAGGATATCTTTTAAAGGAGGATAAACATTTCAATTTTAAAGTTATAAAAATACTTTATGAATAATGCCTTTTGATAAATATACAACTTTAATAAAAATCATTTAATTTATTTCACAAATTTTCTAAATCCATTAATAATTATCAAAGCACAAAAAATTATGGAACAGATGCAGAAGTTGGTATAATAAATCCAGCTCAAGAGTTGGGAATTTTTTTGGCTGGTACCACCCTTGTTAAATATGTTAAAGAAATTTAATGATATTTTACAATTTAATCTTCAAAATGCAATGTTCATTGTTGTTGGGTTTTGTTGGTGGCACAAACATTGGCAAGCAAAATTTTGTTCGCCTATTTGAATTTTTATTTATCTCCTACTTTGTGTATGTAATAAATCTTACCTAATCACATAAGTTTACAAATACTAATTTGCAAAAGGCCCCAAGTGGGACAAATTAAAAAAAAACTCCTTTATGGAGAAGAAAGACATTTAGGAGGAATTTTAATTATAATAAAAATAATTTTAATTTTTAAAAATTTAAATTTCAGATGACAATAATGAAAGAACTAGATGACAAAATTTCACATTTACTAGTCTACTATTTTCTTTCCAAGCAGCTTTGTATAATGCCTATCTGACTAGCACCCTTAACAAGTAACTGATTTAACTGCTTTTACCATTAAACCAGATATTTACCATTACAAGCTCTCTGTGGTCAAACTACACTTAATAAATATTTCTAGCACCTCATATTAATTGCCATTTTTCAAAATAAAACTCGTTTTGTAAATGGTAAAAATAGCACAAATGAAAGGGGGAAATTACAATACTAATATAAATACATTCTCCTCAACTGATTATAAAACCTAATTATAAAGACAATACATAGTTGTTAATAAAATGAATCATTAAATAAATTTTATTTACAAATAACTCTGTAGCTCAATACTATAAAGTTATTTTAATTTCTAAACATAAAACATTTTCTAAGCAGTATTTTCTACTCTAATCTTTTAGGCTTAGCAGCTACAGGAGGTTTTTTTCTTTTCCGATCCAGATGTCCTGTTTTGGGTATTTCTTTTAGACACAAAATTCTGGTTGGAAACCTGTGTTGCCATGTTATGCAAAACATCAACCAATGCCGAAGGGGAGACGTCCATTCTTAAGAGTTCAATACAAATCCTGGAATACATACATAAATGCTTTAGAAACTCACAAATGAATATTCGTATAGCTTGAATAACTTCCATAATATTTATATAGAAAACTATTGCAGATGCCAGCATAATGATTTTTGCTCTATAATTAACATATATTTCACATTGGTAATGATTTTCCTTCAAGTAATCTTTTCTACTGTATTTGCCTAAAAGCAATATTGTTGGTTTCCTGAATTATTAAATACCCCTCTTTGAAATAAATCTAATTCGAGAAATTATTATACAAAAGCAGATATTAGAAACATTATAAACAGGATCAAATATGATAATAAAACAAACAGTTCTTAATTAGTTCTAGTACTATTACTTCAATTTATTTAGCACTAACATATATTCAACTCTCTTATCCCAAATCACTAAAATAACCAACCCAATAATATATATAACACTATTTTCAGACCCTTGCAACCACCATTTTTTAAGCAATTGTTCAATGAACTGTTGGCAATAACTAATAATAAGCGATCTTGTTGTTGTTTATAAAAAAAAAAAAAAAAAATCTGTATTGGCTGGTTATTGTCAATAGAAATTATGTATTTATTAAATTGCAGGTATCTTATAGTTACATATATTCCCATCACAAAAATTTTTATTAAATGATGCAAAATCTATGCTAGAAATTTAGTCTTTAAACATCATATAGTGTACAAGTTCATTTATTCATTACAAGAAAAGGTTACCCTTAACACACACAATTATTTAAACATAGAATGAAAAAAAAATATATTAAACAAAAGCAATGCCCTATAAAAATATTAAAATAGATAAATATAGGTTATAGAAAAACTATGTTAAATTAAATAAAATTTTCATTTAAAATTTGGCTTTGCTTCGATATATGATTAAAACTGTTATACAATTAGCCTTTTATACTTTTTTTTTTTTTTAAAAACATTCATATCTAAAAAAAAAAAAAAGAATTGTTTACAAAATTTATCTTATGAATTATTATAAATATGCATAAATACAGTCCAAAATATAATAAACTATGCATTTTGGTATAATAAAATTAAAAGCAACAGAACAATCAATAGAAAAAATACTTTAATGAATTAAGAAACACATAACTACAAATAAACAAAATTTATTTTTGAAATACAAAATGCATTTTCACTAAAAAGTTTTTACCATAAAAAAAGTACCAACTTTATAATTAATCATTTTATATTGAACATCTTAACTATTTAAATAAAAATTTAATTTACAGAAAAAAAAATGATTTTTAAAATTCTTCTTGCAGGTTTATTTTATTTGCATACAAAAATATACTTTAAAGGGATATTGAAAAGTATTTGGATTGATAAACCATTATTCATTTCATAAATCAATAGAATATATAAATTGTTTTTGATTTATTATTAACTGCACACAATTTTTATAATTCAAAAGAAAAAAAAAAAAAAAAGGTCTCCAATAATATCCACATATATTTAATAAATTTACAGTAGCACTTCAATATTTCACTGTACATACTGATAAATACATTTACTTCAAGAAAATTTGTAAAGAAACACATTAAAATGTTGAGATAAATACAGTAAGAAAATTCAAATTCTGTAACGAGTTTGAGATTATAACAATATATATATATATATATATGATAAAATTCACATATTGTTACAATATGCAAAAAGATGCAAATTTGAAAAAATAATAAATACTTATACTAAAATATTTTTTAACTAGTATACAAAAAAATTGTTACTTGAAAAGTTCTGGTTCTAATGGGGTAGAACTAAGTTGACAAAGTTCATATAAATCTTTATCTCTAGAGGTCAAAACAGTAGTCTTTCCTTGTGGATAGAAAGAAACTTTGGAATGCTGATTATTTTCAGACATGTTTATTCTAAAAATAAAAATAAATTACATTTTTATAAATATTAATTTATTTCTTTGCTTTTATAGGCGATTTTTAACTATCCATTTGGATCTGTTTATAACACATTCATAAATAGTTCTGAATTTAATTTTTCAATTAAAATCATATGTATGTATGCACTTATTTTCCAAGTTTTTCTTTTGTTTATTAAAAATGACATCAACTATATTTGCATAATATTTATACCCCATAAAATGTTTGGGACATCTTTATCCTGGTGATCTTTTTTCCAAATAACACAATTTAATAAATAAAATGCATGTATTATATTAAATCTATTGCAAAAAACTATTATGATGAAGAAATACCAAACAATTTATCTAAAATTTAAATGTTTTTAACTATTTTAAATACACGAAGATACAAATAAAAAAAAAAATGATAATTATATTCAAGCGAGTATTTCAAGCTTGGTATTTTCTCTATTAACATTTTAAATTTAAAAGTTCAAACTGTTTTTAATAATTTTTAGTAGCACAGAAATTAATTTTTTAACCTTTACATTTTAAGTTATTACAATATATAATTACAGATTTACAAATTTAAAACATATTAAGCACATTACACTTTACTACTACAAAATAGACGTTTAAACTAGTATTATTGATTAAATAAAATCTAAAAATAAAATGGAAGATAACAAATAAGAGCTTTAATATTTTTCAAAGGTGTCAATATTTATTATTATTAATAAGATAAACATTATTTATAACTTATTTAACACGAAGGTAAAATCGTATACTTCTAATTACTGCCATAATGTTCATCTCAAAAATAAATCCCAGTCATATGTTCACATGCAATTCGCCAATTGTAGAATTTCATCGCAAAACAAACTAAAATTCTGACATACAGTTTTGAATTTTTATAGGTGAACATAATTAATCTTCCAGATGAAACAATATGTTTTAGACAATTTCATAAAGCAATTAAATACAATCTATACTAAATCTTACCTTTTAGGTTACAGTATAAAAAAGCACTTCTAAATTTTTTTCATATAAATAATAAACAACGATATCATGCAAACATCTTCACACATTTAATTTTTATTTTATGTACAATCCTCAATTCAAAAAAATGTCAACACAGAGTTGCGGCAATTATGGCTAACAGTTAATTGGTCAAAATAAATTTAATCTGCATAATCATATCTTGATCGTCTTCTTCCTATTTTTATAAGAAAAATGAAAAATTTAAATAAAATTTAATTGTATCGTAATTTGTATTTCGACTTTTTTACAGGAGGTGTCTTTCTAGATGTCAAAAAAAGCTTTCGATCGACTGTGGCACAATGGACTGATCTACAAAATGATCAAACTTCAATTTCCAACTTGGATCACACTTATCATTACAAATTATCTTAAAAATAGAACCTTTCAAGTTCAACTTCATAACGAATTCTCCAAAATCGGTCGTATTTGTGCTGGCACACCTCAAGGAAGCGTGCTAAGTCCTTTTCTCTACAATATCTTTTACCTACGACTTTCCTCAGTGCACTAACATTTCCACTTGCCTATTGCTGACGATTCCGCTCTTGCCCAGGTGCTTCTATTCTTTGTATGTCATCAATACTCTTCAAAATTTTCTGAATATCCTAGAGGATTGGCTAACTAAATGGCGCATCACCAATTAATGTCTCTAAATCTCAAGCTATCATTTTCCGAAAAGGACACGCCAGAGAAACCATATATTAATCTCTCCCTTTTTGATCAACAAATTGAATGGGCGACTAATATTAAATATCTCGGCTTAATTATAGACAATAAACTTACGTTTCGAGCTCATATTCAAAAAAATCAAAGAAAAATGTTGTTCTCACTCTACCACTCATTAATAAATTTTCTAAATTAACTTTGTCAAACAAACTTCTTCTCTACAAACAAATTCTCAGCCCTATCCTTACCTATGCTGCCCCAATCTGGGGTCCTGCTGCACAATCTAACAAGAAATCTGTACAAATTATTCAAAACAAACTTCTTCGTATTATCACTGGAGCACCCTGGTTTGTCCGCAACTCTACAATTCATCAAGATTTAAAAATTGACTCTATTGACAACTATATTACTAAACTTTCAAGAAATTTCTTCAATACCATTGCTACTTACGAAAATCACTCTCATCAAGGCACAAACTATATTTACGCAATTGAATGGAAAATACAAGTATCCTTTCTCTACTTCTAAATGGAATCGAAGCCTCAAAACACCATAATTTCCTGCTCACTTATCGCTTTTTAGATATTTTACTTCAACGCATATTTACTGATCATAAATTTCTTGTTACGTTTCCATACCGATGATTTACATTTTTCTTACTTTCTTCTTTTTTTCTCTCGTCATACGATTACTATTATCTATTTATCATGAATTTTCTTTCCTACTGCCTTCACATACCATTGAGTAGATGAACGCTTCGCGTTCAGGCACTCGACATCTTTATTCAACAATGATGATGTATTTCGACTTTGAGAATATATGTTGCTGAAAGGAGCCCTAAATTATTTAACGCAGAATTAAATGTAATGCACTATAATTTTATCTTGAAATAAATATTATTATAAGTATTATAAGTAAATAATATATATATAGTGCAGTGAAAGTTATACTAGTGACCTTTTATAATAATGATCACTTCTTTCAGGAATAATTTTTCTAAATTCCGAATTTTTATCTTATATTAAAAACAACCAACTCAACTAGTTCAACTTTCAGAAAGGATCAGTGTTTAGAAAATCAGAATTTTGTCAGTCTCCTTCAACAACCTACATTTTGTAAAGTGTATGAAAAAACTTAAGACGTTATGGATACAACATTTCGTTTGCAGATTCTAAGACTTTATGTTTCAATACAAATTTGAAACTTAGGAAGGATGGGGTTTTGAACTTCGGCTAATTTTTCTAGTTAAAATAGATCTCATTTGCTCACAGATGGTTTTTTTTTTTTTTTTTTTCCTCCATTCGTGATTCACTTACTTTTTTAAACATCTTGTCAGTTTAACACCTGGATACTGCAATATATTTACTAAGAAAATATAACATCGGAGTGGTGAACATTTTTGCATAGGGGAGTAATGCTTTTAGGATGAGTATGAAAAAATCCACTGCTAGGCTTGGAGTTAATGCAACTCACTTTGGATTACTATATCTTAGGGCTAAGCTAATTCTAGGTTACATTTTATTATTTTTAAAACCTTTTGATCATTTAAATACCACATTATTTACGAATAACAGGTACTTTGATTTAAAGTCATTCGTCCATGTAAAGAAAGATATGTAGCAGATTCAATATTAACCAAAGAATCTGCTATAATTCACTCAATATTTTTCCAATTCAATTTTAAGCAACCCGAATATGATACGGTATAAAAAAGGAATGCGATTGTCTCATATTCAGTCGACATCAAATTCTGAATCAGCAGAATATTTATATTTTTTTGGCATCTGTTCCCTGGATACAACACAAATACCTAGGATTGATTTTAGATGTAAAATTATGTTACTCTCCTCTCCCTTTTCCCTGATGCAGTTGCTTTTTGCTGCTACCAAAACATTCCGATGCTTAATTTCTCCCTATCAAACACAACATTTTGTTGTACAATTCTGTTGTAATCGGAAACCCATACTTCTGTATGGTTGTCCTATATTGGTATCCAACTCCTTGACTAATATGAAAAAGTTGTTAACTCACCCTGGTTCGTCGAGAAGAAAAAAAATATCTATAAAGATCTAAATATTAATCCCATTCTGGATTTCATTAAAAATCATTGCAAATTGTTTTTTGATAAATGCCCTCAGATTCAAGATGAATTACATCTAGCAATTCCAGCTTGATCCTGTTGTGAAAAAAAGTTTTTTTTTTAAAGGAAAGTCGACCAATTCTCACCCAGGAATTTGGCTCATCTCAAAAGTCAAACGATAGAGAATAAATACGAACTATCATTGTGAATCTGAGCTGCGCCTTATTTATTTTTCTCTGAATAGCATCAGCAGGAAGAGGACGGGACATCCCCACAACATTTTCAGTGGAAGTTTTCCTTTCCTGTCCCCTCACTGCGATAATTCACTGTGATTCCATTTAGTTGCACTCTCTTTTTTTTCATTTATCCTGCAGAATCGTTTTAATTTATTTTTATTTTTATCTGATTTTAAATTTTGATGGTTGTGCATTGGCCTCTAATTGTTTTTAAAATCTTTTTAAAAATTTTTCTTCTTTATTTTTATTTAATTTTATCCTTTTTCTAGAGTGCTTCCTATACCAAATATATTTGTAATGTTTAAATTTTTTAATTACTTAAATTCTTTCTTTAATTTTAATAATGAATACAAAGGAAATTTAGTAGTACTTTTTGCTGCAAAAGTACTTCTAAAGGTAAACGTCCATTGAAATTGCTATCCATTTTTTAAAAATTGTAAGTTAATATTTTATGTTACTGTAGCATCGGAAAAGCTTTAAGAGCTTTTCAACTAGTTTAAGACCTTATAGTAATTCAGTTATACCATATGTATGGAAATATTGTACGATGAAACAGCATCTAATCAAAAGAAACTAATGTTTACTAATAATATACATATAAAGGAAATTACAAAGGACTAAATTATCACAGCCATGAGTATGAGTTAACGTTTACTCTCCGAGGTGAACAAATGAACTGAAAGGTGAGGTTCCGTAATAAAAGTTTAGATGTTTTTAGCTTGCAGTATGGAGCAGAAAATAATGCATTGAAATTTCAAGATTGAAATACCAAATACAGGGCCGGATTTTCCTATAGGCTAACTGGGCTTCAGCCTATGGCCTTAAGATCAAAAGGCGCCTACATTCAAATTGTTAGCAAAATTTGAATGACACATTCTAAAAACAGTAAACGCTAAAACACTGAATCAAAAATAAGGAGAAATTCTACACATATAAATAATAAACAAACATAATAATTAATTTACAAACTTAAAAATGGGAGGTGAAAGGGCCTCATAAGTGGAATAGCCTAGGGCTTCTTTTCATCTAAACTGACCCTCACCACATCATTTCCTACCAGCGGACTAGATGTGTCAAACTACACAACTAGATCTGGTGGATTTTGGAAAATGGTACTGGGAAAACTTAATTTTCTTGATAACTATTGAACCAAGTGGATCTAATATCCTAAAACAAGAAGAATAGAAACTTGTATTTTAATCCAATTTATGAGGTTTTTTGTTGATTTTCAGTTGGGATTGTCAAAATGGGCAATTAATATATCCTCTTCTCCATTAGTGCAACAGCCCCATGGTCGGCCAATGCCGTTTGCCTACTGGCAGATCAATTAATGTATCCATGTTGGAAAAATTACCCAAAAAGTAAGGAAATCGATTGTCACCTTGACTTCTTTATCCTCTATTTCATTATATCTTCCCCATCAAGATTTTGTCGGTTCTTTTGAAACTTCATACGGGCTTTGATATGGTAGTTGAAAGCTAAGGGGAACACTGTTTAGATAAAGATATGCGAGAAAGTTTTTATGTCTTTAAAAGTAAATGATTTGCAAATGGAATAGGTTTCAGCTATAAGAAAAGTTTTCAGAGCTGAAACCTTTTTTGGTTTAACAAATACAAATTTCGATGCTTTAGATGTATTTTCGAAGAAATCGCATGGTGACCGAAAGCTTTCACGACAAGGAAGTATAGCTGGTGTAGAATGGAAATTGGTAGGTCAAGTTGTGAATAATCTAAACAGAATGCTCGGAAGAGACGTGACTTTCAGTTACACATAATACCAGCCTTCAAATGCTCGACACAACCATTTGACTGTGGACGATAAGTCAATGTGCGTTAGCTTTTGAACGCAAAAATAGTTATGATTCAAACTGGGTTTATTGACCAATTGTGATTATTGTAGGATATTCAAAACAAGAAATTAATTTCTTGATGAAGCATCAGAGACTGTTTCATCTCTGATGTCTGGTATGAGTTCTACTTCTAGCCAAATATGAAGACCGATCGACAATAGTTAAGCAATAGCGAAAATTTGATGATAATGGCAAAGAACCGATGTTGTTTATATTTATTTCATTGAAATGTGTACTTACTGTTTACCCTTGAAACCTTAAGACTTTTGTCATTTGATGCAGCATGTAAGCCAGTTTCTAGTCTTTTTTTGATAGATGGCCATACGAATTTGGAGGATATAAATTTTGTAGTGGAATTAATGCTGACGACGAGATTGAGTAGGAGGGTTGAGTACTTGGGTTAGTAACAACACATCTGGTCATTATCAAAGTTAATGAAAAAATGTGCGTTGAGAAACTATTTAAACAGAAGGGTTTACTTTTGGTTTGTCGCTCTGCAGTAATTTTTTGCACATTTGAGCCTAATAAGACCAAGACCTACAGTTTAACGTGGATTCGAATCATTAACAAACATCCTTCCACTGTCAGGATTCAAACCTGAAAACCTGTGGTTCCAAAGGTCAGAGCGCTAGCCAATTGGCCTTCAAGCCGCTTAAAAAGACGGGGAAAAAATAAAATCAAAAGAAAGAAGATTAAAAAAAAAGATTCTTAAAATAACTTGAAGTAGAGCCAAGATGAATGAATATATATATAACAATACAAAAAGTACAAAAGGGAAAGAAAATAAGTATTCCAAAGCAGCCTCTCGTTTCTAAATGTTCACCGTACTGTTTAATAAAGAGTATAGCTTTCCTCAATCAGTGAACTCAATAATAATAATAATAAAACACTATGTATTTGAATGCTATCTTATAACAAGATAATATTGTATTACACGATTGAAAATATACATAATTCATAAGTTGTATTATACAATCAAAAATTTCTATTGCTCTAATCGAATAAAATAAAAATACCGCTCAATAATAAATAAAGAGAAAGCTTTTAAAAGTAAATTGTTAAAAATAAAAGCACACACAATTTTCAATTTTTTTTTTTTTTTTTTCCATCAAAATACAATGCCCTTTATTTTATATACATTTGTTCACAAATGTAAAACAATGCTAATCTTCAATTTTTTTATATTATAAACATCTTTTTTTTTTTTTTTTTAAATACAAACACTGGAAAGACGTTTGGGATTGTAATGCAAGAAGTTTCGATCGAGATCTATATCGACAAAGTTAATTCTGAGAAAGATTAGAAATATTCAGTTTAATTCACATTTATTTCATTCAATATGAATTTTCAAAAATTTGTATACACCACAACTTTGTTTTTGCTTAAGGACAATTTAGCTGTGTTTCTGAAAATTTTTACCTAATGACAAATGCTTCATCATTAATTTTAATATAAAAACTTTTTCAAAAATTCTCTCTAAATAATATCAAAATAAGTTTGTTTTCAAATTTCTCGAAATAAAGAACTTTTACAATCATTCTATCCTAACTTAAATTGTGGCTTCCGCGAACATGAAATCTTTGAAGTAGATAATACCCATCCTAATAACAGAAAATTTTAATTAATTAACTATGACAAAAAAATCAGTTTAAATCATTTGAATTTTTTAAGAAATCAAGCAAGTTTTAATCATTGCCATCCTTTTCAACTTTTATAAAAATTTAATGCAATTGAATATCATTCCACATAGAACATTTTATAACTATTATGCTTTATCAAAAAAATTTTTGAAATGTTTTTTATTAAACACTTATACAAAAGCATTTTGAATGAAATTAAAAAAAAAAAAAAATTTTTTTAGAAAATGTGTGTTAACAATATTTAAGTTCTCCAAAATATCTTTTACTCAAAAAAGGTTTTGCAATTAAACTGAATATTCTTAACACATTCATCTGAATATGTCTATCACATATTTTAAAATCTTAACCACACATAAACATTTATATGACATTTATTGCATGTTGAAGTACAGTTCGAGATATGGTTTTTCAAGTAGAGAAAATATTACAATTAACATTAACAATAACTATCTCTGGTACAAAGACTACCTATTATTGAAAAGGCAACTATAGATCTAAACAATGATTGGGAACTCGTATCTGAATTGATTAATTTGAATTCATAATAATTTAGAACAAAGCACTACTTATTATATTTTTGCAGAATGATAAAAATACCAAGTAATACCGCTAAAGTAAAGCCATTTTTGATTATTATTGTAATATATTTTCAATAATGATTGAAATATGACCTAATAGATGATTTTATACTGAAGTATTTAATATATTTAATAACACAGTATTTCATGAGGGTAAATATGTATTTATAATTGATTTTTTACTTATAATATATACTTTATAATTGATGAAATATTAAATATGTATTAAAATAAGTCAATACTTCCAATTTCTTTTTCATAGTGCAAAAATACTTCACATTTTTCGCAGTGTAAATAAGAAATGAATAATAATTAAAATATTTGTTTTATTCTTATCAATTACTTTATTTGTCCTTAGGAATGTCATTTATTTTCAAATTCCATGAAAATAATCATTAAAATCTTTTTCATCCTGATAAAAAAAAAAATTATTGTAATATTTCAACAAGAAAATGGGAATTTATTTCTCAAACCATCCATAGATTTCTCTTGCATAACTAATATGATAAAGGCATATTATGAATTGTAGTGTTTCAATTATTTAACAAAACATTTATTTTTCTTTTAAGGTTATAATTTATATGTACTTAAAAAACGAATTTGTATACTAGCTGGGGCTAAACACTTATATTAAGAACAATATGTGTATAATACATATACAAATGTGCAGTGAAATCAAATAAATGGGTTATTGCTCCATTTTATTGCAAAGCACTACCGTCTTAATCATTGGGCACTTCGAGCATCACCCAAGGCAATCCTGGATGACAATTACACACATTAATATAATAAACTTCATGATCATTTTATTAACAAATAATACATTAAATTAAAATACCTTCTTCTTTCAGTAATAGAAAATTTTCAACATCTATTTATTAAGGCAAGCATAAAATAAACATAAATTAGTTTAATTTATTCTTCATTCAATTAAAAAATTGAAAGGAATTTTTAAGTTGCATAACATTCTAAGAATGACAATATTGAATTTTAAGTGATTTTTTTCAGATGAAAATATATTAGACGATAATATAATCTCAAAGTATGCAAGGGTCCTCCTTCAGATATCACTATGCAGAGCCCAGTGTATTGTTAAAACGGCTTTGCTTATATGTGAATACATATTTTATTATTTGGTCAGGTGCAGATGTCTGAAATCTTTTATATGCTGTTTTGATAAAACACGTAAACTGATCACATACTGATATTAAGATGAGCAATGCAGAGTATTTGTTCAAACTTCACATATTTATTTAAACATGTAGACAGTAGATAACTAAGTTTTAATTTTCATATTTTAAAAAATTACACTATTAATTCATCCTTCTTGAATAAATTCACTACACTAGCCTATAACATGTTACAGTCCACAATTTGATGACTAGTGAACTGGGAAAAATTCATTACTATTAAAAATATAGCTGTTCTAAGAAATTAAATTAATTTTCAATACATCAACATTGAAAGTGGGCTTGCAAAGTTTTACACTACAAAGCTGATATCAAAACAACTATGTTTACATATGGATTGATTCAGTCATGTATTAAAAATATTAAAATTAACAATTTTTATTTTCAGTAACACAAAGAAATTATTTAGCATTATTTCATCATTTATTTTAGATTCATTTTTAAATTAACCAGAATTTCAATATAAATTAATTCTGTAACACATATTAAGTTATGATATTTTGATACCAAAAATTAAGAAAACTCTTTTTTTTTTTATCTTAATAGATTATAGTATTGTTTCATCAAAAATATATCAGCAGGAACTATTAGAATAAAAATAACATTCATAGCATACAATAATTTTCATAATAGCTTTCAGAAACATAATTTTAATAAAAGTGTAATTCAAAAGTATATTTTTAGAAAATCTACATAAATTTTCAATAAATCAATACCATTTTCTAACATATTTTGATAAATAATTTCATTAATAAAATTTTTATCAATTAATTCAACATTATCAATTCATTAATTATCAATAAATTAATTTCATTAACAAAATTATTATCATTATATAATAATCCTCAATAAGCAATTAATACTAACAATTAAATTATGCTTTTAAGGGATAACCCTTTAATTTCCAATTTATAATATAGCTTAAATAGATTGTTCATAATTTTACTTCTTTATATATTTACAAAAAAGCACTATTGAAAATGACATATAATTTTAACATTGAAGAAAAAGCATTTAAAATGTTCTAATCAAATTTATGAAAACTGTAGATTTTAAAGGCATATTAAACCAAGAATTATATTGATTCATTTTCAAATAGTGCATCCATAAATATAACAACAAAGACACCTTTTCTACACAAATGGTGATAGTTAAAAAAATATTTAATTGAGATCGATGGATTTCAACAGAATAAATGCTTAAGTTGTGAGCATTTCATTCCATATAAAGTACATTTCATTAGAAATAAAGATGTTTAAACTTCACTTAATTAAATATCATATCCTGAACTTAAAAACCATATACAAAATATCAAAAATAAGATTTTCATTAAATGTTCATATATATGGCTGATGGAAGAACCAGTTATCACTGGAACTCCCTACCTCAAAAACTTCCATATTTTAATTCATAAATAAAGAATATTATAAACTGCAAATGTATAAATCGAAACTGAGACATTAGAATTTTTTTTTTTTTAAAGTTACAATGATCATCAGAATTAAAGAAAAATTAATAAAATACTAAAAAGCAAATGCTACTGGTAAAATGCCTGCCAAATAAGTAAAAATGATCAAAAAGCAAGAAAGAGTTCCCTCAGAATTCTTGCAATAATGAAGTTTTAAATTTGAATGTCGTTTAACCATCCACTGGATGGCGCCCCTATTCACTGTAGCACTGGCTAAGATGACCTATTAAAAGCCCTACCGAACAAAATTAAAAGGAAATTATTTGTACATAAGAATATTTATATAATTAATTCATTCAAGCTAAAAAAAAAAATCAGAAAAATTCCATGAATTATAATAGGTGTACAAGGGCAAAAAATGGCAAATTACTTAAATGAAATAAATATATTTCAATTTTTAGGAAATTAACCAAAATTTTGTTTAAAAATTACACATAACATTTTTTTATTGACAGAAGTGATAAAATAGTATTTAAAGCACAAATTTGTCATTTTAGGAAGAAAAAAAAAAAATAACAAATAATTACAGTAACAAGAAATAGAATATGTAAAATTTGAAATTACATCTTGTATACTATTTACAATAACTTTCAGTTATGATTCATACTTAATTTTCATACATAATAGTATAAATAGTTAAAAATTAAAATTTTAATAAGAATTGAATGTATAACAACAGAAATTAAAAGTACAAGTCTTTTGATTCTTTTCTCAATAGGAAAACTGTGCATCCATTGTTATTTATTGCTTGAGAGAGAAGAAAAAATGAGCAATAATCACATATAAAACTTTATTAAATCTTTTCCCTCAGAATATATATTTAGAAAGAATAGATCTCTTCAGTTTGATATTTACTTCACAGAAATTAGACACAAATATACAGAATGTACAATTCAAACAGGATTAAGACATAGCAAAATCACATGATTAAGGCATATCATTTTGGAAGATACTGGAGCATTAAATACTTATTGCATTTTTTATTATTAAGATACAAATACACTGTATCTTTCTTTATACAGTGACCTCTCATTCATCCAGCATGTTCAAGACCACAGCAGTGCACGAATTATCAAGTGTACACATAGTTTTAAGGGAGGTATCAAAGATACAGCACTCTGGATAAAGAATTTAAATAATTCAAACATTGTACATATTAAGCAAGAATCACTGTACTGAAACCAATACTGACATCTACATAAACACTGAACGTATAAGATAGCAGCATTGTTTTTGCCATCTAGTGGTCAGAGTCAATAAACACTCGAATCAATACGAAAGCAAAGTCTCAATCTGTGACAGATTACAAAAATGAGCTGAGCTATCGATTGCTGGATTAAAGAGAGGCTATTGTATAGAGCACTCAGCTGATGGAATGTATCACTTAAAATACCTCATACATTCTTTATACAGCTTGAGACAATATACGAGTCAAAAGCTTTAAAAAAAAAAAAAAAAAATGAGGAATTTTATGGAAGATTTTTTCACACATTCAACCACATAAATAAATAGTGTAACTGATTAAGTAAAAACACAACATGTGCTTTTTCCATTAATATAAATATCTTTTATACGCATTTTACATTCCTAATTCACTCGAAATTGCATACATCACGCTTATAATTCACATTTCACACAGTGAAACGAGTAGAACTGGGTCGTAAAATTGCAAATGAACCACTTCACAAACAGCAGGGTTTACAAAATATTAGTTTGTCTACAGTTCGAACAAATTAAACCGAAATCTACTTTTAATTCAATTAATGAATGAAGTGACCTTTTTAAGGAGTAAAATTTATAAGTAACTCCAGTAAAATTACAAGTTCCCTAAAATTAAATCCCAATTTATATTTTGAGATCAACATTTACATTTAAATGTAACACATTTTTCCATTTAAAAAAAATGTCCAGAAATTTCCACTAAATGTCAAAAGACGGATTTTTCAACTAATTAAATTATAATGATGGTCCCTTAGTAATTGTTAAATAAAGTCTATTTACAATGTATCCTAGAATTTTTTTTTCAGAGATAATAAAGCTATCTTGATCAGCAATTAACTAATCTAAATGCATTATTAATAATATAATATGTAATAGAGAAATAACATTGAATAGAATTAGAAAGTTTCTTCAAAAAAACCATGAAAATTTCTCAACATATAAATTTTGTAACCTTTTTTAAGTCATTTTAAAGTGAAATTATAGAAAAAAAAAAAAAAATTTGGGTTTAATACAGTAATTTCAACCATATTTGCATATATTAATAAAATAAATACTTTACATGCTGTTAATCATTAACTATATACATATTAACACCAAAAATCTATCATAATATAAATTTAAAATTCAATATATTCAATATTTACAGTCACATTATGTAAAAATAATTAATATTTTGATTTTATCTCACATATAATATCATAATATACATGTATAATTTCTAAAAATTTTATGAAGCACATTAAATATTTTGCATGAAAAACATTTTTGCTAAGAATTAAATAACATGATGTAAATTTCAGTAGACATCTTTAAAAACTGAAAACACATTGATTAAAAATGTATTAAATTTTATTCACATACAAAAATTTAGAAATTGACGTCATTGTGAAAATTTTATCTTACAAACTGCAGACATAGTTATATTGAACGAAAAATAAACAGACTATTAAGACAAATTAAAGCCAACAGAAAAGTTTCGAAGCTCTTAAAACAAAAAGCAACAGCAACAAAATTCAAATTACCAACCTAAATAATAGAAAACTACAACATAATTCTCCCACGGATCGTGTGGAATGGTAAACACCCGGTCTAACGGACGAATCGATTATTTATTAGGGGTGCTAGTCACATATAAGCTGCTCTGAAAGCAAAAAGTATTATAGTCAGTGTTAAATTTTTTTCAACTGTTTTTTTTTTAAATATTGTGTAATGTAAACTTTGAATTATTAAAAATTAAAATAATTTTTATAATTGAAATTCTTTTTAAATGACATTTTCTACCCTATGACACCCGCTTCCTTTTTTTGAATTCGTCCACATCCGGTCTAACGGACGAATAGATTATTTGTTAAGGGTGCTAGCCATACATAAGGTGCTTTGAAAAAAAAAAAAAAAGTATAACAGTCAGCGTGGAATTTTTTTTTCAATTGTTTTTTTTTAATATTGTGCAATGTAAAATTTGAATTATTAAAAATTATTTTAATTGAAATTCCTCTTAAACGACATCTTTTACCCTATGACATCCCCTTCATTTTTTGAATTCGTCCACATTTCAATATTCCACGCGATCGGTGGGTCGAACTACGGGTGGCTAATTAAAAGATAATGCACTGCCATTCGAACCTGTGCAAGTTAAAGAGCATGTCATGAGTTGGTTCCTCTCGGCAAAATCACGACCTAGTTTTTCGGTACACATAACAACAACAACAACAATAGTCTCTCTTCACACAGGGACTCACGCCTTGGGCTTTCTGTGCCTTAGCGTCTGGAAGAACTTCTTCTTTTTGACCTTCTCCTCGGAGACGACGCTGGAGGACGACTCTGAGGAGGCGCCTCCTCCGTCGCCGCCGCTCTCCACGATGTTGGAGGAGGAGGCGCTCTTCTTGAGGGCCTCCACTACCAGGCTGCCGGGCTTCTTCCTGCGGTCGCTGCTGAGGATGCTGGCGCTGATCTTGCGCACAATGTCCGACATGCGCCCGTTCGACTGCTCAGAGCTCAGGTGCAGGGACGATTCGGAATTCTTGCTCTTCGGAACAGACGCCTCGCCCGCGTTCCTGGATGGAGGGGAGAAGGAAAAAAAAAAAAAAAAATTATTGCTTAACTGTAACTAGTTTGAACTAGAAACATGACAGGACAAATTTGTAATCATCACACCAAAATCGATAATTAGAGGATTTACAACTAACACAAATTCTCTCATATAAAATGGAATACTACAGATTTATACGACAAACCCGGCGTAGACATGGGAATCCTTTAATACCAGCTTAAATATGTGACAATAAACGACAGACTAAATGAGTCGCTTTATCATGGACCATTCACTGCTTTCTCCAATTTTAAGTACCGTTTCTGAGCTTTATTTTTACTTTTTACTGTACATCTCATTCCTGCGTACCCAAGTTTATATAACTCCTGGTACTGTACAGTACCTTTTTAAATTCATTCAATTCCTACTATTAGTTCACACTCTCCTATATATCCTGTCCAAATTTTCAATCGTTCATGAAATACTTTTTATTCATCCACTCACGTGCAAATACATTTTTTTTTTTTTTTTTGAACTTGTAGTGGATGACACTGGATGTTAATGCAGTTTTTGTCAAATATTAATACATTCATTAAATTTAGTTAATTCATTTTAGGTTTTTTTAGATTTAGGGGTAGGCGGAATTCTTGTTCTTCGGAACAGATGTCCCGTCCGCGTTCCTACATGGAGGGAAGAAAAAAAAAATTATTGCATAACTGTAACTGTACAGTACCTTTTTAAATTCATTCAATTCCTACTATTAAGGCTCGTTCCCAGCGAGGTGTGAGGCGGCGACGCGTCATGCGACAGGCAAGAAAAAATGTTTTCGACTCTTTCACACCGAAGAGTCAGAAATCGCTTTACGCCTAGTGAAATTCCAGTCACTTCTACTAGAGGGCAGACCTACTATGGGCTCAATCCAAGTCACATGACGCGGCAAGCATTTGAGATTTGAAAGTTGGGCAACTCGAAGCGGTGGATTTCAACCGGTTTCGGGCGAACGCTGTGAGCCTAGTGATTGGTCAACGCTTCACGCTTCAACCCTCACGCCTCGGTAGGAGCGAGCCTTTAGTTCACACTCTCCCTATATATATCTTGTTCACATTTTCAATCGTTCATAAAATACTTTTTATTCATCCACTCTAGTTCAAAATGCATTTTTTTAACTTGTAGTGGATGACACGTGATTTTTCATACAGTTTTTTCAAATATTAATTCATTCATTTTGGTTTTTTTTTTTTAGATTTAAGTTGCATGTATCTACCAATAGATGGCGCCAGATGTAAGAGGAAAATTTCAACTTTATTTGTAAAGGACTTTTTTTCTGCAATAGAATGAAAAAAAGTAGGAATTGACTTTAAATATTTTTTTATATTACTTGTTTAATGACAAGACCTTTATTTTGGGTATTAGATTCTGATACTAATATTAAAGTAAGGCACAACAAAAGAGGATACATTTCATCATAAAACAATTAGAGCTATAATAAGAAATATTATTTATTATGGATTACAAATTGGCATAATGTATGCCCTCTATCATGAGAATCATCATAGGCACAAACCAGTGATCTGAAAGTATATGCATGGAAAAAGTAATTTTTAAAAAATAACTATAAAAACATGTCATTCATAATATGTGTTACATATGAATGATCATTAACTCGCAAAATAATAGTTGAGTTTTTCGAGAAATTTTTCTTAATAAAAGTAAACAGACCTGCAAATAACCTTTGCAATCTATATTCTTATTTTAAAATGTAATAATCACAATAAAGATGGAAAAACTAGTTAATTTTGATTAACAACATTAACTGTTAATGCCAATATAAATCAGGTTATGTGCATGACTACTATGCAAACTGATTGTCATTTTGAATTCTAACATAGTATATGTTTATTAAAAGCCCTGCCACGAGAAATTCGTAACATTTTTTGATTATATTTTCAATATACAGTTATTGTACATAATTCCTTTATGTGCAAAAATAAAATTTCTAATTTAGTACACATGCCTAAAATAATTACATTACATAAGGGAAACATGAGGGGATACCAGTGCTCAATGAAATAAAAAGAAAAGTCAGGAGTAAATTTTGCTCTTAACACCTATCACAATTAAGGAGCAGGTAAGAATTATTTTTCATGACACAAAGTCAGTTCTGGATTCACTAAAGTGGACAAGAACACTAAAATTGACCAACATTAGCAATATATATATATAATATTAATAAAATAAAATTAACTTAGAAATAAACTGTTTTCTAATTTATATGAATGTGTGTTATTAATATTAGAATCTGTACCTTCACACTCTTTGAAAATTTGTTTGATGAAAAACAAATTAATGATTTTTAACATTACAATACTAAATATATAACCAAATATACCTTTTACATTTTGATATAATGAAAAAAAAAAAAAAATTATTTGAAAATCATATTTCAATAATAACAAAATAATTCTCTAGAATGTTTTTTTTTTTTTGCACATTTTATAAATGATTGATTTTAAAATAATATAAATTTCTTTTTCTCAAAAATAAGATTTAAATGTTAACTACAAACTTTACAGTTATGAACAAGTAGCAATCAAAAATACACTTGTTTAATTAAATTAAATAGCATTATAAATACATATATCTGAACCACAGAAAATAATTCCACTTAACAGCTTTTTCATTACAAAAACTGAAGATTTATTGCATCCAAATTATTTTATTTGAACTATTAGTTGTGATGCTAAAAAAATTTACAATGTGATCTCATATTAGGGATTTATTTGCATTATGTTTTCTATCGCCTTTAAAAAAATATTATGAAATTTTCAACCATATTATTCATTTAACTACTTTATAAGAAAAACACTACATCAGAGTGGCAATTTGACAAACTGTCGAAAAATTAGGATTTCATTATGAGAAACTAGGAATTCTAAAAAGAAATTGCAAGTAACAGAATTTTCAGGCTTTTTTGTGAATGAACATAACATGGAATATATTCAGACTTTTATACAGTAAGAAAAATTGAAATTGTGTATTTAATATATTATATAGAAGAAAAATTTTGTACACAATACAATACAGAAATGATCCATTATTGTATTAATACATATGATATTTTATCAAGTTTTTGTTGGGGGAAAAAATTTAACTTTATTGATGAATTAGAACCATGATAAATCAAAGGAAAATATTTTATATATATTAAATATTAGTTTCACAATCTATGATGTCTTGATGAAGTAAGAGCAAATATCATTTGTAAAATATTTACTGTACTATGCATCTATAATTTTTTCAAGCAAAAGGCAATTAAAAATGAATAATAGTAATAATAAACCCCAACAATAATTTATCAAATAATAAAATTTTAATTATAAGTGGAAATGGAAAAAAATAATGCTTTAAGTTTCATAGAATGATGCAACTATGAAAACGGGGAGTAGAATTTAACTAGAGTTAAATTCAGTGCAACTTTGGGTGATATGATAATATCATTCTTTCTCTCCAAAAGCACTGAGGTCGAGTTCCAATCTTAAAATTACCACTAATTCTATTGTAATAGATGTTACATACTTTGTCTTTGTATGTTTAACTGGATGCATATTAATTACGAATATCATTTTAACAAAATTGAATACTATTAACAAGGAAATAAATGGAATGGATATTTTTTTAATATACATAAAAATCAATACTAAATACATGATTAAGCCTTTCAGAAATAAAAACATACATGTACCAAATTATTTAAAATGCATATAATATATAATCTCAAATACATTCTTTTTCAATAGCAGTTATTATGGTGGATTTTCGATCTGCCATTGAGGCAATCGTTTTACAAAAGACAGTCTGAGTCGGCAAATTGTAACCAAAATAAAAACAAGATATCCAGTTCCTTAATGAAAATGGTAAAATGCATCACTTTCCATGGATTCCATCACATGTTGGAATTGATGGAAACGAAAGGGCAGGTCGTCTGGAAAAACAGAAGTTCCTGTACAGTGTCCCATCCTTATCGACTCTTTTAGAACTATATGGCACAAAATCAAGTCATTATATATTAGTAAATTATTATCTAACACAAAAGGAAAAGTCTGTGAGACAAAATTTAGTGGAAAAAAATTCGCAAGAGACTGTGGCCAATTTTAGATTAAGAACTGGAGACGACTACCTGGCCGATGATCTGGCCAAAAATAGGGGATTGTGAACTGTGATGGCGCTATGTTTTGTGCAAGACACAGGGAAATCAATGAGGTCCATCTATTTAAGCTTCTCGCGAGATTGCACTCTAACTTTAGAACAGAACAGCACTGTGTGTACTCTTTACTGGCCAGAGAAAACATGTCCTGATGACACACATATTTTATTATGGTGCTTCTAGCTTTTTAAATGTTTATATATTGCTTTCCAACTATTTTTAAAGCGCTTTGGGTCGTTTTAGTTAAAGAATGTCCGGTTTTTCCCTTTGCTTAATTTTGATTTGTTTACATGCTCTTTTTGTTTCTATGGCAGAAGTAAGTAGTTTCCAAAAATTTGTATGGATTGAGTTTCAATAAAGTTCAATTGAATTTCAATAAATCCATAGGTAAAAACAACAAAAATAATATACACACAGTCCAGTGCCACTAATGTGACCACCACCTACTTTCTGACGTCAGCACGTGAAATAACCCATCACAAAA